>VDFB02091688.1:0-20374 GCA_007258455.2 Sequoia sempervirens | reverse complement strand
TCTATGGTAGAATCCACACAAACCTAGAAACCCTCTCAACTGTGTCAGGTTTTCCGGTGTAGGCCAGTCAATAATAGCATGGATCTTTTCAAGATCTTTCCGCACTCCTCCTGCACTGATGATATGACCTAAATATAAAAATTCGGTCATTCCCAAATCACATTTGGATTCCTTTGGCGCATTTACCGCAATACTCAACACGGCTCCCGCGGACAAATGCTCCCTCGCCAAGTCCCTTCCGCTGTAAATATGATATCATCGAAGAAGACCAATACTTAATCTCACCAGGTGGAATGAAAACCCCCGCTTCATCAGACCTAAATGTAGCCGGGCGCATTAGCGAGCCCAAATGGCATCACTATAAACCCTGAAGTTCTACCAACACGGCACTAATGTCCCGCCTACTCTATCCCTGATCCGATGAGGATGCCCCAACGTAGAATCTATTTTAGAGGAAGTAACATGCTCTATGGAGTCATCAATAAGTTTCGCTTCATAATGGTGTACGCGATAATCGCTTTTGATCGCCCTCTTTATTCAGACTTCAGAGTCAATGCACATGCATTGCCTCCATCCTTCTTCTACCAAACAACTCAAGAAGCAATGGTGATTTGTTAGGTCGAATGTGACCATAGCAAAGTAACTCCTTTATTGTCTTTTTTCTATCTCATCCTTCAACCCTTAGGATGCCCGTATGAGTTATCATAACGGGCTTAGCGCCTCTCAGCCTTATACGTCAAATGCCCTCGGGTTCGAGGTCTCCGGGTGGAATATCATCAATACCTTATCATGCTTGACTCTCAACCGCCGAATGTCTAGATGATACCGCTGTCCCTCCCCAGAGTAGGTGCTAATGTGTACTCGGCAACACTCAACCATGTCGCGGACGATGAGCCTTCCATCCTACCTAAAAGAAATTGTTTTGATGTTGCTGTCCCGAATTGCTTTTAGGATGTGTGTCTTCCCGTCAACATCAAAACGGATCTCCATGTCCTTGAGACGAAGAGTGACTTCCTCGAGTGAATGAAGCCACTTCATGCCCAAGACCAAATCAATGTCTCCCATGTTAACTACGTAGTAATCAGCCTTTAACTCATAATTGTTCAAGCGTAAGGGGAGATCCTTAATCATGCGTTCACACCTCAAAGTGTATCCGTCGGCCACCTTAACCCTAATGCCCTCGAACTCCTCAGTGATGAGTCCGCGTTTCTCAACAAATCTAGCATCTATGAAATTGTGTGTGGCTCCTATATCAAGAAGGGTAATGACCCTCTGTCCTGCCAACACTCCACGAATCCTGAAAGAGCCCTCCTATTGAATGCTAGATAAGCGTGCCTCCTGTATCTGAAGCTCTGACTCTGTCTCTGCCTTAGGCTCTGAAGCCTCTGGCTCTGACTCCTCAGAACTCTCCTGCTGTTTGGAATTCTCTGACTCCGAATCCTCATAATACGCCCACATCACTCGATTTGCCTTGCCCTTAGGCCTCAAAGGACAATCGCGGATTGGCGGCCATAGGGACCTTTGCAGTAGAAGCAAAGCTTCTTCTTGCGTAGATCGTTAAGGGCCTCATGATCCAAAGGTGGTGCTGCTGATTTACCCTTTGAATCGTTTTTAAAATCTGATTTGTCTTTGTTAAAATCAGACTTCTCTCTGTTTCTGTTAAAGCCCTTATTGTCCCTGAAAGATGAAGAACCTCTGGAGTTGAATCTACTAGAAGGTGCTGCCAACTCCATACTCCGTGCCTTCTTCATCGCTTCCTGTAATGAAGGAGGATCAAAGGCTTTGATCCAACCTCTCAATGGCTCTGTCAGACCCTCCATGAAGAGTACCACAAGTCGTCTCTCTGAAATGTTCGGAACCATAACTGATAACTTCTGAAAGTCACCAATATAAGACTCCAAGCTGCCACTCTGTCTCAACTGAGCCAAGTCTCTGAAGTAGGATTCTGGATCCTTCCTGTCAAACCGCTCTACCAACCTGTCCACAAACTCCTGGTATGATGTGATCCTGTCATGCTGTAGCGTCACCATACCATGGTGCCACCAGTCGTAAGCTACTCCCTCAAGATGCAGTGTCGCATATCGAATAGCATCTCTCTCAGCCATCGGACGCAGTGTGAGGAATGTATCTAGCTTACTAATCCATGCCTGGGCTGTGACCTTACCACTACCATCGAACATCGCTAGATTGAGCCTGTTGGTTGCATGCTTCAGATCATTGTTCTGGTATCTAGGTCTCCAATCCTGTCGACCTCTATGGTGCTCTCTCCTCTGAGTGACAAAACGGTCAAAGGAGATCCTCTCTCTGACATCTGGTGGTACTAACTCCCACTCCTCATTCGCTGCCATAAGTGTGTCTGCGAACAACTCCTCATGCTCCTCCTCTGCCATAGCCTCATCGGCCTCCTGTCTCACAAACGTAGGCCTAGTGGGCCTGTCTGCTGTCCGCGAAGCTGTCCTAGGAGCTCTCTGTGATCCTGCATCACTCCTGTCCTCGTCATGATGTGGTGACGGTCTCCTCGGAGTACCCAATCTCTGAAGTGCTACTGTCAACTGCTACAATACATCATTAGACTGTCGTTGACCTGCTCGTAAGTCTCTGAGTGCATGTAAAACCTCTGCATCGTCCTGATCTCTAGGGTTTGGAGGAATTTCATTTCTAGGAACATCTGTTCTGTCAGCCATGTTTTCTCGTACGCCGATCAACCCCGCTAAGCCTATCAATCGAAGCTCGCCCGCATGTAATACCCGTGGAGACCCAACCTCAAGCTTCGCTGCATAAGATTGCTAAACCTCGTGATGGTAGGATTTAGCTCGATACCAAGTTAGTTACCGCGACCAAAAGCCCTGACTGCTAGTGAACAACACCCTCTTAGCTGCTAAGGGGGCATCCCCTGTGATAGGTAATCAAGACCCCCGACACGGTCAAGTAAACCGCCGGACACTCCACGCCACCTTCCTCCGATAGGGGCCCGTGACGACATCACATCTACCCTATCTTAGATAGCCAATGGGTGTCCCCATTGGTAATTGTGCTTAAAAAGGGAGGTAAATGGAGAGTTTGTGTTGACTATAGAGAACTAAACTCTACCACCAAGAATGATCATTTTCCTCTTCCTTTTATAGATTAAGTACTGGATTCACTTGTAGGTAAGCAGTATTTTTCTTTCCTAGATGGATTCAGTGGTTATAATCAGATACAAATTGCACCTAAGGATCAAGAGAAGACAACTTTTACTTGTCCTTGGGGGACTTATGCCTATTCAGTACTCCCATTTGGTTTGTGTAATGCACCTGCAATCTTTCAAAGAGTAGTTATTAGTATATTTTCAGATATTTCACATGATTGTATGGAAATTTACATGGATGATTTTACTACTTATGGTGTTGATTTTGCAGAAGCATTAGAAAACCTAAAGAAATTTTTGTAGAGATGTGAGGACCATAATCTGTCTCTGAACAGTGAGAAATGTTTTATGATGATGCAGGAAGGAGTAGTTCTTGGCCATTATATCTCTTAGAAAGGAATTCAAGTGGACCTAGCCAAGATTGAGGTGATTACCAATCTTCCTATTCTTGCCAAGCAAAAAGATGTCAGAAGTTTCTTGGGACATGTAGGATACTATAGGCGCTTCATAAAAGATTTCAGTAAGATGGCAGCACCACTTTACAATCTTCTCACTAAAGATGTTGAGTTCAAGTGGACAGAGGATTGTGATAAAGCATTTTCTGATTTAAAGACAACTTTAACCCATGCCCCTGTGCTTAAAGGCCCTAATTGGGAACTCCCTTTTTATATGCACACAGATGCATCTGATTATGCTATAGGGGCTGTCTTGGGACAAAAAGAGGGAGCAATTAAGAATGCAGTCTACTTTTTCAGCAAGAACCTACAAAGAGCTGAGTTTAACTACACAGTGACAAAGAAGGAAATGTTGGCAGTCATCTATGCTCTTAACAAGTTTAGGTATTACATAACAGGATATCGGATCTTTGTCCATACAAACCATGCAGCCATAAGATACCTTATGAATAAGCCCTTGATTTTAGGTAGGCTAGCAAGGTGGTTGTTGTTAATGCAGGAATTTGATATCACCATTATAGACAAACCGGGTAAGGAAAATGTTGTGGCAGACCTTCTCTCCAGATTGACTACATCAAAGGACACTCAAGTCATTGATGACTCCTTCCCTGATGAACATTTATTTTCCATCAGTGTGCAGACACCTTGGTATGAAGATATAGCAAATTATCTGGTTACAGGGAGAGTTCCCCCTCATTTCTCTCTAAAAGAGAGAAGAGTTCTTATTGAGAAAACTTTTCCTTTCTCATGGATTGCAGGATGTTTATTCTACACTGGACCAGATCATGTGATGAGAAGATCTGTAAGAGAGGATGAAACCTATGATATACTACATGCATGTCACAATGAACCTTGTGAAGGGCACTTTGCAGCTAAGAGGACAACAATGAAAATTCTTAATACAGGGTACGACTGGCCCACACTTCATAAGGATGTAGGCAAGTATACTAGGAAGTGTGATAGATGTCAAAGGATGGGCTGGCCAACTAAATCTAATGAGATGCCTCTATACCCTTAGGTAGTCATTACACCATTTGATAAATGGGGACTTGATTTTGTAGGTCCAATTGATCCACCATCAAATGGAAAATCTTACATCTTGGTTTGCACTGACTATGTGACCAAGTGGGTTGAGCTCAAGGCCATGAAACATGCCAAAGACAATAAAGTTGCAAAATTCCTCTATGAAGAAATCTTCACACATTATGGAGTCCCTAGGGAGATAGTTACTGATCAAGGGGCTCAGTTTACATCAACTCTTGTCATAGCATTAGTCAATGAATATAATGTAAGGCATAGGAAATCTACCCCATATCACCCTCAAGCCAATGACCAGTTTGAGGTGACAAATAGGGAAATAGAGGCTATTTTGACCAAAACAGTGGCTATTCACAGGAAAGATTGGGAAAATAAGTTGCCAAAAGTTGTCTAGGCTTATAAAACCACTTGGAAGACAACCACTGGTTTTACTCTTTTTGAATTACTGTATGGAAAAATAGCTATGATGCCTATAGAGTTTGAGCATAAAACTCTTAGAATACTAGACCTTGGGATAGATATATCTGAGGCACAAAAGGACAATATAATGCAATTGAATGCCTTAGATGAGATGAGAAAGTCAACTCTTCATCATGCTGAGATGGTTCAAAATCAGAGAATTAGATGGCATGACAAATACATAAAGGAAAAAAAGTTCTAGCTAGGTGACTGGGCACTCCTTTATAATTCCGGGTATCGAGATAATGCAGACAAACTACAAACTAGGTGGTTGGGACCATATGAAGTTGCAGAGGTCTTCTCCAATGGTGTTGTTCAACTCACAACCATTGGCCCTGTCAGATTCAAGCTCTTGGTCAACGGTCACCGTCTCAAGTTATACCATAAACCGGCTTCCAAACGAGAATTCATGTAGCAATTTATTCAATACCAGACCTTCGAAGTTCCTGTAGCCAAAGGAAGTGGACCTAGTGTCCATCCTTTTGGCTAGTCAAGGTATGCATGCAATCATAATAAAGATTTCTACTTTTAGTGGGAATTAACTTCATCAATAAATCCATCCACCCATCCATCTCCATCCTTTCTCTCTCTTCCATAACTCCACCATCACTTCACTTTTCCATCATTTCACTCCATCATCACTTCATGTAATAAGCTCAACTGTACTTTTAAAAATAACCGGTACTTTTCTCCACATTCCTTGCAAAAGATACTCTAAATTTTCAGGTACGTGCATAACAACTTGTTGTATCTTAATTATCTTAAATGCATTTATTTAATTATTGTATATTAATGTTGATATTTCACATAGCACATATTTGTACTCTGCTCTGTCACATCATAATTACATCCCAGCCTGTGCGGACACATGCTCTAATTTAGGTTGGGGGGGAAAGTGTGAACCCATATGTCCACGTGTCATATATGTCATCCATGCACCAACATGGCAGAAAATTTGAAATAGTATAGTTGAAATGATGGCTCACATGTATGATATGACACTGAACTGCCGCCATTCTCTTTGATGATACCCCTCATTTATGTTTTCTTTATTGCCTTAGTCATAGTCATAAAACATCACCAAAAAGGTAAATTGGAGAGTCACATGACATTGGCGTTAGCACTGAAGAAGAGTTGTAGGAAGCAAAAGAAATTGGGTTTGGGTTTTTAGAAGAAGGATTGTAGAAAAAAAATTACAGAGGTGTTTTCTAGATTGTGAGTAGAAGCAATGGGAGGTGAGTTGATCATAAATGAACCAACAGTTCATTAGGTGATACTGCAGGATGCACTCTCTCTAGCCGAATTCAGAAATTGTGGATTGTTGGACTACTTTCTGAAACTAGACAGTTTTAATGAGGACATTGCTCTGGAATTTGCACAAACACTTTCTAACGATAAGGCAATGGTAAAAGGGCTAGAAGTTTAGCAGCCACCGAGGGAGAATTGTTGAAATATGAGTTTACTGACGAAGGAGAACCCTATACAATTCTAGGATGCCAAATCGGTGACGAAATTCAAGCAGGCCCTAGTGATCTCACTTGTAGATAAGCAAGGAACAAGGAGACCTTCTCTGCCAGAAAAATGGAAACAAGTTGTTGTCTACATTATCAAATATCTCACCTGTGAGCGTCCCCAATCATGCCTTCATTCTTTGCATTTTAAGCTTCTGAACCATATGAGACATGGAGAAGGATGAATGTGCCCAATGTGTTGTACAACCTCCTTGCAATCATGGCAGCTGAAACAAAAAAAGGTAGGGACAACTTTGTTTCCCATCACTGTTTGATCAAATTGTTAGTTGAAAAATCTTTGCAAGAAGTGTTTGGTATGTCATGGGAAGAATTTTTAAGCATTGATCAGTTTATACTAGAAAATGTGATTCCAAAAGGTTAGCCCCAAGATTGTAGGGTTAGTAGGTGTGAGAGGGTTACTAAAACCACTCCTGAAGCTTCAACTTTTGGTACAAACCCTCCTGCAGCCAAATCAGCAACAAAAATTGGCTCCTCTGAATCAGAGTATTCGGATGAAGGAAGTTTATCCTCAGACCCTAACGTCAATGTTTTCCCTAAAACTCCAATTTGTACTAGGGCCACCATTAGAAAAGAGGAAGAACAAATGAGAGAGGCAAAAATTAGAAAAGGGAAGAACAAGAAGCAAACATTAGAAAAAGTAAAACCTAGCCCTAGGAAACAGAAGGCTGATGACATTGGTCATCCTGCAACCGCTGAGGAATATAGAAGCCCTCCAAAGAAATCAAAACTAGTTATGCTAGCTATTGATATGCCTCTAAAAAGAAGCCCTAGACTCAGAACACCTAGGAAGGAGACATAAGCTCCAAAGGGGCGGGTAAACGTTGAAGTGGAAGACATTTTTGAGGAACATGCAAATATAGGGTTGGCAGAACTTGTTGCTATTGTAGAGCAGGTTGAAAATCAAGAACCATTGCAGCCAGAATAGGATGAACAACAAGAACCACTACAACCGGAGCAATTTGAACAACATGAGCCGGCGCAAGGAAAGATCCTGGTAGGGAAACATAAACCTCCCACTTTTTTATGGAATCTTTAGTCCTGAACTTATGGAATGAAATGCAAAAGAAAGAGGAGTGGAAAAAGGAAAGACTTAGGCTACAGGAAGAAGGAAAAAAGAAAGATGCAAAAATTGAGGGAAAGAATGCAGAGATTGTTGCATTGAAGGATAAGGTAGATAATGTGGTGGCTCTAGTACCACAAATGATGGCATGCAAAACTCCTCCAAGGGTTTATGCACTGCATTTGAAGGAGCGTCATCTTTCTTTCAAATTGTCAAGGGTCATTTTAGGATTAAGTCCTTCCATTGAAACACCACATGATTTTTTCCAAGCCTGCCAATCCTCTCCTCTTGAAGTGAAAAATCTGCTTTGTGATTGTACTTGCATAATTATGTTGTTCCTAATGATCATGACTGGAATCCATTGTTATACATTGGAGATATCCATTTGAGGGCATTCATGTCATGGATCCAAAATGAGATCAGTTGGGGGCAGCAATTCAAGATATACAATGAAAGAGAACTCCATAACCCCCTTGTCTTTCAGAGCTGAATCCAGTAACCCTTCAGACATTTACTATACATGGCACAATATTCTTTATCGTTCGAGCTACAAAAATAGGATCATGCCTGTTAGGGATGAAGCATACCAGGAATATGAGTAGGTAGCTGCTAATACAAGGAAAATAGTATTGGGATACCTATCACAGAGATGGAATAGTTTGTCAGACCGGTTAAAACAGGATGAACCCCATTCCTTGCAAAATTATGCTGCAACATGTAAACGAAGTACTAGGTACATACAACTTGGAAGGATGAAGCAACACTATTGGCTTACATTGATATTCTAGCCACCTACTTTGTTGTGGCCAGTACTAGATTACAAACACTATTAGTATGACATAGCTATAGAAAGGCCAAGGTGGAGCAGATTGGAAAATAAGCAGGGGTTCTACTAGAATCCAAATTCAGATACTACAGAGATTGATCTAAGAGGGTGATCCCTGGTGGTTTACAATTTTGGGAGGATCGGTTTTGCCAAATCATATTTTAAAAATATAATAATTTAAGCTATTAAAGGTTCCATTAAAAATTCCAATTGAAAATGGTTTGATTAAACTGTAAATCAAACCCCAAGATAGAATACCTAGTTTCGCTGCCTATAAACGAGGTCTCCTTTACGCCTCAAATCTTTGATAAAAAACCACTTTTGATTTTACTTTTGGGGGATCAAATGAATTCATTTAAAATTTATTTTTTGTAAGTATGTATTCCTTATTATAGGCTTCCCAACAAGTATAATTTTAAATAAATTTAATTTTATTATTATATTTATTTTTTATTTCTTGTGAATGTAGGTTTTCCATAGAAATCAAAATAGCCAGTTAATAAAAAAAATTTAAAATATTAGTGCACTTGGAATATTAGGTCACTTGGTCAATGGAAAAAAAAAAAGGTGCAGTACACTTTGAAAGTTACTTGTTATCACAGTCGTACTGTCTTGAATAATAATTAGTTTTGAATTCGAAACCCGAATTAAAGAAAAATATTCCGTAAAAACCTCTAGCAAATAGAAGCACTAAGATACTCAGGCTTCTGATCTAAATTTGAAAGAATTAGGGAATTTTATCTTTCATGAAGAAAAAAGTTATCGTTATAAAATTGATCGTTACTTCTTAAAAATGTTGTTTTCCAAAAATAAAATTCGGGAGGAGATGGAAAAGAAGTGCAATCTAATTCAAAAATTTGAGAAAAAATATATTTAGGATCTATAGACAAAAATAATAAAACTCTAATTTCATCATCTTCTGGAAATTCCTCGCGATTTAGCGCTATAGGTTCCAGAAAGTGAAGATTTAGTTAAAAAAAATTATTTCAGTGTCTAGTTTGGCCAAAAATTGTAAACCAGTATTGTGGGATCACCCAAGATAGTTAACAATTGGTGACTTCAGAGCTTTGACAAGGCAAAGGAATAGAGCTCCCTTTGTTGGAGGACCAACAAATCATTAGGTCGGGGGGAGATGATGAGTCCAAATAATGACTCAATTTTGATAAGGTCTATCATATCTTTGCTGTTGTCACTATAGACTTTAGCACTTGGTTATTTACACTCTCTATGTTATTTCCCTGAAATTATGAACCTTGGGCATGAACTTATCTTTGTGACTTTTGATAATATTAACCTGCTATGTGAATTGTCTATATTAATTTTACATGTGGTTGACTGGATGTTACTTTAAGGTAATTATGGATATGAAATTGGTTTGTGTGTGCTAATGTTATTATGCAGGTCTACATTAAGATGCGGATATAAATGAGGCTTGCAAAGTGGAAGGAGTTCATGCCAGCTAGTCGGTTGCTAAGGAAGTAAAAAATGTGGTCATTAAGAGGCCAATGGAGGGAAACTTCCAATGGAGGGAAATTCTTAGTTCGTGTGGAAGTTGTAACTACCTTTTAAATAATCATGTCTGTCAGTTGAGCAAATCAATGAAGTGTGTTGTGCTGGAGCCTCGTTGAGGCAAGTCTGCTTTGACTAAATCTGGTGCATGCATAACTTCCTCCCTTTATTTTCCATGTTTTCAATAAATGACATCCTCCTATTTTGTTGGAGTCGAATGCCTAGTTAGTTAGGGTTAATTATAAGCTTTTCCCTCTATCAATAATGGTTAGATGCCCCTTTTCATAAGATTGGATGTTCTGAGATTGTACTTGCATTTTCAGTTTCAAGTAAAATAGTTATATTGCTGATATGATGTAATTATGTTTTCAATGAATAAAATGATATTCTGATTTGCTGCATCTGAGTTAGCTTAGGGAAGACTCATTCAAGGGGGCCCACTTGGTGAGAATTCCATCCATTTAGTTTAATAGTTATTTTTTGGTTTAGTAATTAGTTTCAGTTTCAGCAATTGTTTGTTCTTGCAGCCATTGGAAATTTGTTTTGTGATTATTCCTACAGCCAAGGCAAACAGAGTAACTTCTTGTCTGTTTGCTGAGATTGCTATTTTTGTTATCCATTCCAGTTCAGTTGTTGATGCTTAGTTTAGTTGATAATTCATATTCAACACTTTTGTTAATTCCTTTCCAACATTTTAGTTTTCAGTACTGATCCTTTTCTAGTTGTAGGATGAGGATGACTACAGTTGAGTCCTAGTGCACAGATAGTGCTGACCCATTTCAAGTTTACGTCCTTGGGTTGACAATGAAATGAACCTTCATGATGAGCAAGATAACTACTTAGTGTAGATGCCTAATCCCTAAGTTATAGCTTTAAGGGCTTAGTTATTGAACCATTAGAGGAGGCCAACATTTCCTATGGAAACTAAGAAGAGAGATTTGGCTTAGGGGGAGCATTAATAGAAGATTCTTTGCCCCCTGCCAAAGAAAAGGTGGTGATGCTTCAGCATGTGGATATGAGGTGTGGTTCAATATTCTTGACCTATTGGAGAAAGAACAGGTGGAAAAATCATGTTGCAGAAATTTGCGGAGCATTTGAAGTTGTTTGTGCATACAATTAGGGTTTGATAGCTTTATCAACTAAAGCATTCAATGCAAAATTAGGTCAATTTCAAAAAGGTGTTAAGTGATTTCACTTGATCAAATTCATTTGCAAACGAGCATTTGAGAGAAGTAGAGCAGTGAAGGAGCAAAGAGAAGTATTTGAAGGATTTCAGAAGTTATTGAGCGAAACCTTAGCCGGAAAGCGTCTTAAAAGGTATTTGCAGTTTCCATTTTCCCTAGTTTTTAAGAACATGTTTTGAATCAATTGAAATGGCTATTCCAAGGGTTGTTGAGGTCTTTGAACATGACCCCGACCAAAGTTTAAGAAACATTCTGATAAATCTATGGAGGTCAACTCAGATGGCACATTTTTGAGGGTCTCATATGGTGTCTTGCACACTGAAGATAACAATTTGCATTCACGAGAAATTGGAAGAGTATGACCACTCGAAGCTAGGTGATGTGTGGGTGAATAAACTCACCGATGACGATTTTGCACTAAAATCTGAATATCAAAATTTGGTAATGAAGAAACTCGAGGTTTGGCAAGGTTTTCCCAACTTTTTCCATGATGGTGCTTGAGTGAGAATTGCACTAAGCCATATTCATGAAAAAATTGTGTGGACGGATATGCCCAACATGATTACCAAGGAGGTAATTAAGGCTATTATAGGATTGTGCTCAACTAGACCTGTTCTGGTGCTTAAGTTAGTAAAGAATGAGGTTGTAATAGAGCTTACCAGTGCAAAGTATGATAGGAGAGCCTTGACCATCAAGGACATAAGGAATCCTACAGTGAAGTATGCTGTGATGATTGGTTACAAGATCTATTTCTCTAAGAGAGAGAATTTAGTTTTGGCCATCGTAATTAACACATCATACGAAATAATGGTGAATGGTGCAGAATTTGATTTGTGTGAGTTGCTGAGAGCACAACTAGTGGAGAATTTGCAAAAGATATGGGACATTGATCATATGTTTTTTTGTTTTACTTCTTGAGAGAGCTACCCAGTACAAAGAGTGTTGTATGGTTAAAAGGCGGACCAGTAGCACACTAGATCAGAGACTTTCTAAGAGGAATTGGTGATGCAAAGGCACAAGATGAGGCTCTTTGGGGATTCTTCACAGTTTTCTAGAAGAGAATATAGGCAAAAGAAAGGATTCCTTAGAAGATGGTGGAAAAGTATGAAAATGAAATTGCATTCTTAGTGACAAAGGATGAGTGCATCATACAGGCTGTTGAGCCTAGGATAGTATGGATCCAAAAAATGGGATATGAGATCAAAGAAGAGGAGATAATTGCTTCAGCAGATTTTATGGTGAGCCAACCTAAGGACATCTCGGAAGAGGTATGTCCAACTTTTGAAGAGAAATCCATGAAAGTGCACATGGACCAAAGACAAAAACAAATAAGCAAGACTGTGGAGAGAATGACTGCACAAGTTGTAGAGATGGCTGGTCTAAAGAAAGAGGACATAGAGAAAACTAAAGGCTTGGGTGATGCTTCGGGAGGATCATCAAGTGTTAAGAGATCCGGTAGAGCATCTACCACTCCTCTGGTTGCCTCAAAGTCCTTCGGGACTAAGCCTACCTCAAGGTAGAAAAGGAAGGAGCCTGTAAGTACTCTGGTGAAGGAAAAAACCTCTCTAGTTAAACAACAAAAGAGGCCTGAAAAGGAAAAGACTACTTCGGCAGCACAACAAATTGGCCCTACAAGGAGAGTGAAGGAAAATGCCACAAGGGAGCAGTACTTGGGAGTAAATGTGGAAGAAGAAGAAGATATTGAACCATTGGTCTTGAAAAGGAAGCCTAAAACAACACAAGGAAAAGCTAGTGCAAAGAAAGTGAGAACAAATATTGTGGATACAGATGAAGAAGAAGAAGTTGAAAAAGAAAAGAAAGCTTTTATGATGTAGATGAGAGAAAAGAAAACAGAGTCCAATAAGGAGAAAAAGACATTGAAAGATAAGAAGAAGAAGACTCTGGTAAGGGCTCATAGCCCCATGAGACTAGATACTCTATTTAATGGGATTGTGGAGAATGAAATGCTAGAAGAGACTGCTGCATTATACACTAATGCTGATGAGGTGGAAAAAGCCACCATTGTAGAAGCAATTGTCAAATACATTGTTGTTTTTGAAGTAAATATGCAAAATATTGAGAAGTAGTTGCCTAAAGATCTATGGAGTGTACTACTTGCAAGGAGGCAAGAGGCTATAGAGGAAGAAGAAAAGTTAAAATCTTTTTCTTTGGAAAATATCAGTGCACGTCTCTTCGAAGAGAATAAACATTGGCTAAATTGTATAGCAAGGAGTTTCAAACAAAGCAAAGGGTGACTACCCTCATGAGCAAAGATTATAATGATCTCGAAAGGCTTTAGAAACAGACTGTAGAGAAGGTTGCAGAGTTAGCTCAGAGATTAGGGATGAATTTGAAGAGCATACAAGAAATGCATGTTGATATACCTGCTCTGGTTGTAAACATTGAAGAAGAAGCACAACATGATGATGCTCAACATGAGCATGACACTGAAGAAGGAAATGTGTAGGATAATGTTCTTCCGGAAGTGGAAGAAATTGTAGAGGAAAATGTTGCAGGTGAAAAAAATGTTGAAGAAGGAGCTACTAGAGAAGGCATTGCAAAGGAGGATACCACTACAAATCATCAAACACCTCCTCCAGTATCTGAGACAAATTTTGAGAACACTTAAGGCCAACCAAAGACAATTATCTCTCCGGATAACAAAGAACAATCTACTAGTGAAGATGTGCATGAAAAGAGTGATGAGAAGAAGGATGAGAATGCATCCGACAATGAGGAGAAGAGGGATATAGAGACACCAGTTAACACTAGTGACAAGGAAAAGGATTTGAAGGAGAAGACTACAGAGGAGAGTGTAAAGACAACTGGAGAATCTTTTGGCACCTCCAGAGATTCATTAAAGAATTTGTTAAACATGCAGTTACTGTTCTAGCCTGTAGTGTCCATCTAGTTACTACAAATTTTGATGCAACAAGGGCATGTGGACATGGATAAGACATCTCCCCTTCACAAGCTTCAACTAGGTGATGCGTTTCACGCATCTGCCCAGAAAGAAATCATTGGGACTCATCAGAAGAGTGGAGAGATGATAGATGAGGCAGTAAAGGTTTTGCAGGAGGTCATACCCGGTGTAAGTATTGATAACTCCTTATCTGGTATGGACAATTTAAAGTTTTTACTTGATACATTTAAGGAGTATGCTAGTGGTTTGAAAGGGAAGTTAGAGAAATAAATAGAGAAAAAGATAAATGATAGGAAACTAATGGATGTAACGGAGAAGTGTGTTATTGCACACAACAAATTCCAGGAAAATCTTAAAGGTGTACATGCTTGTGTGGCGGAAACCAAAGTTTTATTTCAGTTTTGTATGAAGTGGCCAAGATCTACAAAAAACATAAAGGATGAGATGGACTCTATTGAGTACCAAATTGACAAAGCTTCTAGTGCCTATGATCCGACATAAGACTTGGATGGAAGCATAAGGTCCACAATTGAAAATCTACATGAGCAGTTCTTCCAGCTGCAAATTTAAAAGGAAAAGATCATAATACAATTTGGTCATCTTAGGGATCTGGTGGACTCCAAGTTCATACCTGTTTACAGTGTCTTATTAAGTGCTACAAAAGCTTCAAAGCTAAATCCAGTACTCAACATTTTGGATGATGGTGAGGAACTCTTAATAGAGTTTGAAACCCATAGCAAAATGCTTGGCCTAGCCAAGAAGAGTTGGGAGGAAGGAAAGCAAGAATGTCAAGCCTATCTTGAAAAGCTACAAGAGTCAAATGCTTCCTCTGGGTGAATATATTTCTTTCCTTTTATGCATTTCATTTATTGTTTCAGACTTCTGTGTACATATGAGGATAGTTTAATGCAATTTTCCAATACAAATTTTTGTTAGATTACACCCTTAGGGGGAGTCAATTAAGTTTTTAGCTTGTATATATGTACATATCAGTTAGGGGGAGTTCCGGTATATGTGAAGACTTATGTTTTGCACCCTTTTCCCTTGATGTCAAAGGGGGAGAATAATTTTGGGAGATAGTTAAGGCATGTTGCCATCAATGACAAAGGAGGAGATTGTTGGAAGAATAGGGAGTCTGTCATTGACACATTTGTTGGCAACATGAGCATAAGGGATAAGTGCATTCCATTACAATGTTGTCATTGATGTCAACATTGTATTCCGATATGAAGACCATCACGCAGATTAGTTTGTACAGCTTGAACATGTTTGAAGATGGCAATCCAGTGGGAATTTGCAAGAAGGTTTGATCCAGTGAAGACAATTGATATGGAAATTGCCTAAGTGTTAATATAGGTAATTCTATGTATAGGACATTTGGTTATTGGGTCCGTGAAATAAGCCCCCTTAATTTTTCTTGGAATTTCACAACACAATCAACACTACGCCAATTGAATTAGCGTTAGCTCCAAAATTGAAATCCAAGATTAAATGATCTCAACGCCAAAAATGCACACTCAATCCCAAGGAAGGAGAGGTGTTGTCATATGGCGGAGAAAACTAAACAATAACTGGAAAGTAAATTACAACTAAATGTAAATAGGCGATGAACCAACCATGAGAGAATTCCACGCTACCACTTGATTAGTGGGGGGAAAAACATTAAAGTGCAAACAAATTCATCTGCTGCGGCAGGCATCCACTTATGAGTGGGAATTCACCACTTTTTTAGTGGGTGACTAAAGAGAGATTAATCGTTCTTTCTCCACACTGGCGGTAAACCATCCAGGGGTTACAAATGTATGAAATTTAATACTAAAATATGCAGCAATCTAAATGACTGGAACAGTACTACTGTTTACAATCTTACAATGAAAAACAACTGCAATTTTCAAGTGTTATTACAATCTTTACAAAGCACAATGAAAGGATGATTTCCCCACTTGATAATCTCTCAATTATTGAAGCTTGAAACCAAAATCAGAAACTGAAGCATACTGATATAAAAAATCTGCAATCTGGAAATGATTACCAGCAACACTGAAACACCAAAAAATGAACAAAACTCTTACCACACTCCGCAAACTCCTACCAAACTAAAAGCTCATCAATTCATTGACTAGGCGATCATGAAACAAGCCCTTTCCAAGCTCCAAATTCAACAAAACATCCAACACGAATTCCAAGGCATTAGAAGTATGGTACGGCCCTATGAGAGGGTCGACCTCACTTATAAAATCATTCACTTCACTATAAAATCTGTCCTTGCACAAAAAGAGACAGCTCAAACATATAATTTGATAGGATCAATACCCATATGCAAATAAAATTTACCCTTGGAGCTGTATACAAATTCGCCTTGCAACCATGACTGAACCAGCAAACAGAAAACCACATAAATGCTCACAACTTCATCAATATACCTCCAAACATGATGAAACGAAGTGCAAAGGCTCTGTGGAGGATAGGCGCCCAAGTTGCAATGTTGAAACAGCTTCAAACCACCTTCAATTATTTGGCACGAACTGCAATGCCCAACAAGAATGGTACGGTCTGCTGGAGGTGCGATTTTGCAATATAAAAATAATGACTTCGAATTAAATTCTAATCTCTTGTGGAAAGGGACGCCTTGTGCCAAGAATCACTTTGCCAAAATACCCAGAACAATATTTTATTTATTCAAAAAGCTGCTCATAAAAAACTACTTCAGTTGTATGAACACCAGCAACATAGAAACTGAAAATATCACCAAAATTCTCCAACTTTGAAGCTCAATCTGCTAGTCTGGATGAGAAGCAGTCTTAAAACCAACTAGGTGTTATCTTTCAAACACGAAATTGGACAAATGCTAGGAGGTAAGCATTCCTCGAAGCCAAATACATGAAGTCATTCCGATAGCATAACATTAGCATAAACAATGGATGATAAATGCTGGAGCAAACTCTCTCTTTTAAAGAACTTGAGGTGACTGTTGATTTTCCACCTTTTCTCTCCAAGGGACACCTAAAAAAATTGAATCATTTAATTTTTAAAAGATAAATAATTTCTCCTCAACTTTGGCATCCAACTCCAAAGCACATTTTAAACATAATAAAATATTAAATATTTCCTCATGAAGCATCCTCCCTTCATGAACACCTTTTAAAACAACTTCAAGTTATCATATTAGGCCAAGGGGGGGTCAATTTAAAATTAAAACATTAATAACTTGAAATAACTCATTTCTCCCTTTTACACCTCAATAGCCAAATTCAACAATATTCAACTGCTCCAACTGAAATGGAAAACTTACTGAAGAGCTGCCAACTGGACCACTGCCAAAAATTAGAACTTACTAAAAATAGTAAATTATGAGAAATGCTAAAAACCCTCCAAAGAAGGAAACCCTGATTTTAGCTCTGACAAGCCTACGGATTTCCGGAAAATAGGCTAAATCCAAATGAAGACTGTAGGGCGAAATTGGGGACATTACAGTCCGCATTGGTCCGCTGTGTAAGATCTTGCTCTATGATTTGATATAATTTTCTTGGTTGTTAGAGAAGATTATATCCAGAGTTTCATATTGTTTTGGCTTCTACCGAAGAAGTTATGAGTGATAGAAGTTCAGTCTGACATTAGTAGAGGTTTCCAGTTCAGTATGCGTGTTCTGGTGAATCCGCACTTCTCCGCGGATTGGAATCTGGCTTTGCATATTTGTGGAGATGTTGATAGGTGTTAGTGGCACCTATAGCCCAAGTGGCATGAAGTTTGGAGGTCCGCATGTCATTTTTTGGATGTACAGTTGGCGAATTCTATTATTAGGTCATTATCGGTGCCGACCTAATAAGTTTTGTATATTGCAGAGTTTGAATAAGTATTGATTCATTATGTGGGAGCTATTATGGGTCCATGCTGACCTATTTTGATTTGTTATGAGACTTGGATCTTGGCGCAAAGTGTGTATGTATGTATATTGAGCCGACAAGGTATAATTGGTATGTTACATCTAATTAGGCCAACCTAAGTGATGTTGTAAGTGTTTTGTGGATAAAGCAGATATATATGTAAGTTCTTTTTTGGTGTTTTTGAGATAGAGATGTGATAGGATGTGTAGTTGATATGAATTGTGCGAGTATAAGTCTAATGCAGAGCAAAAAAAAATGTTCGTGTAGATCAATATGAAGTGTGTAAAGTCCGTGTTTTAAGCTTCAATGGAACTGCACCCCAGCATATGTTAGATGCAATTGTAACAATTCAAATCTTGGCTGTGTGCCACAATCTCTTCTATCTTTTCTTATTTTAGTGGGCAGTGAGTCCACTTGTAGTGAGAAATTCTATAATATACTATAATCGGTTATAATATATTGTGAGCTAATCCTTGCCGTGGTTTTTCCCATTTTGGGTTTTTCACATAAAAATCTGGTGTTGATGTGTTATGTGCTTTAATGGTTGCTTTCATACTTTCCTTTCCTGCTGCAAATTAAATATGCTATATGGAATGAATGTTTAAATGTTTAAGTGGTTTACAAGAATACTGATTCACCCCCCCCTCTCAATATTTCGGGTGTTCAACACTTAAGAAAGTGCATGGCCTAGGAAAGCTAAACAATGTGTCATTGGCCTCCTGTCACCTCTGAAAGCTTCATAGGAGTCTATGACCGTTATCACACCTACTCATGAATTCTATTTTGGAAATGCCACTGTAAACTCAAGAGAATACTATTTTGACATTTTCTCGGCCAAAGGTGGTAGCTTTCCCTTCGTACTATGCTTACATTTAAAACTTGATTTGACGGGAATTAATGACTAATTACTCTGGCACGAAGGTGCCTTTCAAAAATAAATGAAGCCTGCCATATTCACTAACGTTATGTGCTCATGCCAGCATCTATTTTAATGTGTTTTTCTTCTAAGATTGAGGTTGAGCACATGTAAAGGCCATAAGCCATCATCACTAACCAGATACGCGTACAGTCAATTTTTAGCAGGATCTATCAATACACTCTTTGAGGTGCTTTCTCATGCAAGAGTATTATTAGCAATTAGTGCATCTTAAATGACAAATTCATAGTGTGCATACCCGCATCAAGGGCTATTTTCGTATCAGTGAGGAGGTATGGATACTCCCATCAGTCTAGCGAGTACCTGCAGACAGATGGCCTTTGAGAGCGCAATCTCAGAGCTCTAGTTGAAGCGAATAATGGTGGAACCATATTTTATGTTGATTGGAGTGAATAAACCCATCCTTGGCCGGGAATTTTTGGTGTCGGATGAGTGGTCTAGGGTTGATTTTGAAATTTCCTCATGATTCGAGGCAACACTACTAGACCTGCACACTCCAAAGCTAGAGGTGGTGGAAATGGCTTGCAAGCTTTTTATATCAAAATTTTTAGGTGGGTTGGAGGTGGTGATGGATGCTGCCTCCTTCGGCCTTGGTATACCTAGGCCCCATGATTTGGAGCGTCTTTTAGTTCTAGGGCGAGGAAGTTACCTTCTACCCCTTCATATTGGATATCAAAGGCGAGGCACTGCACAAACATACAGAGTGGGCGGAGGTGGCAGCAAGCTTCCTAAAGAAAATGTTGCATGTTGAGTTAGTCCAAGACTTTGAATGGGTAGGGAGTTTTATAAATTATATTTAAGAAGTTGGTAATGCATTGTTCAATTTACTTTGTAAGGTCTACACTCAATTCTTTTTGTTCATATGCGTACAAAGTTTTTTGCCATAGATGGTAGTTTTAGTTGATAGCAAGATTTTGGAGATACTTTTGGGTGGATGGGAGTTTGGGTTTTGAAATATCTAAAGACAATTTTAATTTGGATGGATGGCTGAGCACCATACGTTTGGAAGTGGTTGCTTAGATTGTTTGTTGGGGAGGTCGGGTGGGGGGGTGGTGGTGGGTTAGTTTATAGATGTTTATCTGGTTTTAGCCTCAATGGGCCGTGGCTGCATTTAGCTTTTGTTTGTATTTCAAGTTAAACTTTCTACCTAGTGGGATAAACATTCTCCCCTGGCATGGATGCTTTGAAATTATAAGAATGTATTTCAGCTTTAAGATTAATATAAATAGTTTAGGCCTCTAACCTTTTATCCAAAAAAATAAAAATCAATGTTGAATCTTGATGACAATATGAACATTGAACATTGAAAAATCAATATGCTAATGCACTTGCAACCATGTCTGTGAAATTATGAACAAAATTAAAATATGAATACAAAAATCAATTTAAAAAATTTAAAAATTTAAAAAACAATTATGGAATCCTACCTTATGCTTGAAA
>VDFB02091687.1:0-24133 GCA_007258455.2 Sequoia sempervirens | reverse complement strand
TAAAATCTCCACTTTACTATGCAAGGTTTGAGCTTTATTATCTTGTCATTGCTCAACCTCTTTTTGAATGTCACATCTCAAGTGATTGTCATTCTTCTTACCATAGATTGCATTTACAAATGTCACTAAGATACATAGTGTGCTTGTTATTGGCTACAATATTTAGATTGCAAGATTTTGTTATTACCTACAATGTCTCAATATTTTTGGTATTGTAACCTCACTAATCTACTATAGTTATTGTTTATGTTTCTACGGAGGCCTAGGTTTTGTACCCTAATCATGCTCTTACCAATGCTTTTGTTGTTTTTATTAGGGCTCTCACAATGTTGAGGGCCCTAGGGATAAGCTTGTAATAAAAAGTGACACATTGCATCTTTAACTAAAAGGATAAATCCGTATTGACATTAGCAGTGATGATTCCAACTTGTTGCTCCTTAGGAATGGGTCACTTGCTCTTACTAGCTCGCTACCTCCATCATTGTAGGAAGTTTGCGATCAAGTTCAATATTCTGATTTTAGGAGTCTTAACAGTTGGAAATCATATTAAAATTAGAATTTAATAAGTTTTGGAATTAGCATTTTAAAGTGTTTTTTGGGGTCATTAACTTCAGACTATCTTCTCTTTTGCAGGGGTGGTTGCATGCCAAAATTTTTTGGTGTAAAATATCATAATTATTAGATTATGTTACCTGTCTATGAATACAAATTATTGGAGTGTGAGTTTGATATTTTTTGATGATCTAAATAGTCAAGCTTGGTAAAGAAAAATCATGTCAAATAATATTAGTCCAGAAGAAAATGAAGAGATACTTGATAGATTGTGGGATAGATTGAAAAGAAAGGGTGATGGGAAATGTTATTGTCCTTGCAATAATTGCAAGGGCTTAAAGATGAGACAACTTTTAATCACAACAGCTGAGAAACATTGTAGGTAGCATGGTCGCGTTGAAGGGGGCATGATTATCATCCATTGGTAAGTTGTTCATTATATGTGTTTATATTGATTGAATTTGTAAATGTTTATATCGTTTTAACATTATATATATATAATCACTTGATTATGATCATGGTTTATTTGTGTTTATCATTATTATAAAGGTGGAGAACCTTAGGGTAGATGATATGGATTATCATGGCCCGAAGAATGTGGTTTTGCAAGCAGACAGACATGGAGCTGTGAATATCGAAGATGAAGTTAATGATCCTATGGAAGAAGATGATCATGCGCCAGAAAATATAGTTGAAGATGATGGTACGAATACATTGATCCATGATACATTTAGTGGTAGAGCTGATCATGATGATCAAGATGACTTTGATGATGTTCATGAATTACCTATATTTGAGAAGGCATACGAGCCCCTTTATGAAGGATCCCAAACAACTCTTCTCTCTGCTGTATTGTTGGTGTTGAACTTGAAGGTTATGAATGGTTTATCAAACATAGCAATCTCACGGATGTTAAGGTATGTCATATATGTCATCTTTTTTCATCTATTTGAATTGTTGTTAGTTCATCACTAGTAAATAAAGGATGAAATATGTACCATAAATATTCTTTATATGAACAAAATTATTTTTGCTAGATTGATTGGTGAATTTTGTTACCACCATATCAAATATTTTAATTTGCTCATACCGAGATTTATGTTACTATGAAAGATATCATAATAGAGTATCAAGCAATAGATGCATGTCCCAATGATCATATTATATATCATAAAAACAAAGGAATTTGCAACATAATGCCTGCATCGTCATATCGCAGATATCAACATATCAACTAACAAAAAGGTGCCTCACAAGGTTCTTTTGTTATATTCTCCCATTATTCCACGATAATGATTATTTAGGTGCAGCTTAGGCACAATTCTTATGGGATTACCATGCACCTAATACAAGTGGAGATGACATTCTTTGAATGCTCATGGATGGTTCTACATTTAGGGACATGGAGGAAAAATGGCCACACTTTAAAGAAGAACCTCGTAATCTCATGCTTTCATTGGCAGCGGATGGTGTCAATCCATTTAGAGAGTTGAGATCTATTTACTCGGTGTGGCCTATTTTTGTTATCAACAATAACATTCCTCCATGGATGTCAATAAAGAGGGAGCACATAATGTTATCAATGATTATTCCAGGTATTTGTTTACATCAACTTTTTTTAACGTAGTAGCATCTCATTTGTTTTATTTTGTTTTATTAATGACTTTTTTTCTTCATTCAATAGTCATGTACATTAATTTATATATATTGCAGTAAACATATAATAATTATGTATCGTTTATGTTCATTCAACTAGGTAAGTACCAAGTTAAAGATATGAATGTATATATTGAGCCTCTTATTGACAAGTTACTAAAGTTATGGAATGGCGTCACTATGTATGACGTCTTTAGACCAATAGGACAAAGACAATTTCAATTCCATGCAATGTTTGTATGGACAATTCATGATGCCCCAGGGCTAACACATTTTTGTGGTATGTTATAACGTTCGACTGCACTTTAACAATATTTAATTTTATGAAGTAGATATCATGCATGTTTTTTAAATAATCTATTCATTATATATAATTATAAAAATTGACATATTTAATCCAATCATATATGATCTTGTAGGTCTTCAAACAAAGGGAAAATTTGCATGTCCAATTTGTGGTCCAAAGATGAAATCTCGTCATTCAACAAGTTTAGGAAAGCAGGTGTTTGATGAGTATAGGCACTTCCTCCATAGAAATTATAAGTATCAAACTACTGAAAAACATTTTTCAATGGGAAAGAGGAGACTACATCAAAACCACGAAGAATGTCACCTCGCCTATGGAAGTTGGAATATAATAGAATTAATCGTCAAGGTTATACATCGGATCAAATTGTTTATCTATCATATATGATATGTTTTGAATTTATATTTTTATATTGTGTTGTGTTTACTCATGTTGTAATTGACAATGATTGTCGCTTGTTAATTTGTTTAACTTATATGCTCTTCAGAGTCGCCAAGGCATTAATGGCCGACTTCCACAAGGACTGAAAAGTTATCCCAGACAATTTAGTAGGTTTCCCTACTATGACCAACTACAAATTGTGCATTTGTTTGATACAATGCATATCGAAAAGAATATAACAAAAACATTATGGAAAATATTGGATGGAAGGCATGACAAAGAAAAATTGTCAAAATTTGTAGTGACATTCAGGAAGCCAATCATGCAATGAAAAATGTCATTCAATTAAATAGCGATGGAGACCAAATTAAAATAAGTGCCCTTCCTTGGTTATTAACAAAGCAACAAAGCAATGCTATAAAAGAAGTCATACGAAAAATTTGATTTCCCACAGGATTTTCCGCGAACATAAACAATATCATAACAAAAAAAGGTGAATTTGGGTCAGGGATGAAAACGCATGATTGGCATACCTTCATTAATGTAATTATTCTGGTATATTATATACACTTGTATAATGCATGTACTTTTCAGTGTATTGTGTTTACTACTTTTGAAAAAATAATGAAAAGATCATTTTATAATTGTTGCAATACATTCTACCTCTATCTCTCCCAAACAACTTTGACAACAATGTCAAGCAAGTTATATATGATCTTGGAAAATATATGAGGTAAGTAGCAAGATTTGTTCAATTCGTTGTATACATCTTGTAATTGCCATTTGTTTTACTTGTTATGTAATATACTATATATTTTTGTTAAATCTCATTAATATATTTGCCCCTTGAATCACTTGTAGATGGCTGTCATATAAAGAAATCCATAAAAAAAATATAAATTATTGGAAGAGAAAAATTTCTTGTCTAATGTGTGAAATGCAAAAGTGTCCACCTTCAACATTTTTCAATGCACAAGAACACTACCTCATACACCAAGTTGAGGAGATTGAATTGTGTGGACTTGTACACATAAGGTCAATGTGGATGGTTGAGAGGCACTTGAAATTTTTGAAGGCTTTGGTTAGACAAAGAGCACATCATGAGGGTTTTATGGTGGAGGGATATATGGTATACTAGACCATGGTGTACATTAGTGAATATCTTTCTAAGTTTGTAGCAAAGACCCATGTAGATCACATTTGGGATCCCAAATCCATTAACAAATTTGAAGGGGAGTACCTGATGGGGAAAGGTAGATTGAGGAAAGTGAGAGGTAATTATAAGATGGTCATGGAGATTAATTGGAATACATTTTACATATGTTTTTATGTATATTGTACTTATTTAATTTTTAATCTTCAATATACATCAATTATAAATTAAGGTCGTATACTGTGGTATTTAACTAATTATATGTCGTTTGTGAATTTCAAATTTTTTTGATACAATTGGTCGAGAGTGGGATGCACTACATTTGTACGTCATCAACAATCTTGATTAGATGACCGTATGGATTGAACAATGTCAACAATCTGGTCGCGCATTAACATGGGAAGGTGTGGCTTCATTCGTTAAAGAAGCTCATCGTAATGGAGATTCCAATGTTACACAAAGGGAAATTGATTTAGCATATGGTTTAAGAGATAAACAGGTACGCATACATATATTAATCACCCATATTATTTAATTATTTTCAAGTATATTGATGTATATATATGTTGAGATTGTTTTCTTTGCATACATTCGGCCAAGAATAAATATGTTTATCAACTAACGATATTGCAATAAAATTTACATGTTTGACATATTGCAGGTGAAACACCACAAGGCTATCTGGTGCAATGGTCATAAATTTCAAATCAAAATGTTGGATGATATGAAGAAAACTTGTGATTCTAGTATAACTGCAGTCTTTCAGGTGACTAATGTTTCATCTAGAAGCAACATACATCCAGAAGTCTCAAAAAATTGATACTATGGTATTTTGGATGATATACTTGAGTGTGACTTTAAGTCCTTTAGATTAATTTTGTTTGTCATCCTATGGTATAGGCTACGATTGAATGAAAATGATCTTGAGAGAACTGTTATTGAACATGATAATAGATTTACCATAGTTAATACAAGGTTGATCGAGCGAGCTGGAAATGAGCCCTATATTCTTCCAAGCCAATGTGAGCAGGTATTTTACTCAGAGGTTCCAGGTAAACTGGGTTGGTCATTTGTTCTTAGACATGATCTAAGAGGAAGGCCAGTAAAGTATAATGTGGTGGAAGAAGAAGATACCAAATAACTAGAAGATGTTGTAGATGATGATCAGGATCAACAGATAGTTGATGATGTCCCTAACAAAGATGTCAAAGAGGAGGAACTAGATCATGATGATGTAGGAGTTAATGTTCATGAAGATGATATCCATGTGGATGATGACATTGTTGAAACTGATATCGATGACGATGATGATGATATGACCGATCCTTACAATGTCAAATCTGGATCAGATGATATAGACAAAGAGTTAGATGAAGAAGAAGATCAATGACATTGAAATGTATAAGTTATGCGATTATATTATCTATTTGATATTAATTTCTTGATAGAATTATATTTGACTTATGTGGTTACATAATTAATTCTTGATGTTTTTAATTTTGATGCCATTACATAATTAATTTAATGATGTACTTTTTAATGTTTGAAAGGTAAAAAAATTAAAAAAATTCAATAGTGATGTTAACAACCTTGAAATTAGTGTGTTTTATGTTTCATGTGATCATAATAGATTAAAAAGTTAGTTGTAGAGGTGGTTGTTTAGTGGTTGACATGTATGTTGGTTCTTTTTACAATGTAACTAGGTTTGTCTTCTAATCTACCTATGGAATTTCCAATTCCAATCGAAGGTAGCTCAAAGGACTTGGACCAACTGACGAGGACTTTAAAAACCTCCTACACTTCAGGCTTTGCAAGACTCGGGAGGGTGATCCCTTAATGTGTTTACAACCTCTGCACCATTATTATAAACAATATTAACAATAGCAGATGATCTCACTTAATAGCTCAACATGATAAGATAATATCAACTAGAATTGGCTGTTCATAGACAATATCAACTATCTGGAGCATGAGATAACTAAACAAAATCCATTGTATAAGATAATCAATGATTTGCAATTTGTAGCAAGCTCTAGGAAAAGACAAAAAAATACTGAACTACACTAATAATTACAACTTAGATTAGTGCCATATATCCATTGCAGGAGTCAAATTCATAATCATCTAGAGGTTTATAATAGATTTAATGCATCACATATAAGATCCCTAACAATATTACATTACAATTTCATCAGTATGCATTCTAACCCAGGACTACTTATTAAATCCTTATACATCACATATCCACCTATAATACCATTCAATCATTTTAATTAATTCTTTGAATTAAAACTAAAATAGAATCATACACACCACAATAGTGAGATGGATAAAACAACCCTTAGTTATTTCATTCAAAGTTCAAATATGCATGTACAATGGAGAGACATGAGCTCGAATTTTCATTTCAACTCAAATGCTAGTACTGTTATAAAACATTAAATCTCTATGAACTCAAAACTTGTTACATAATGACTCAAAACCTAAATTGCATTTCTCTAAAACCATCGGACTTTACAATTCGCTCTACAACTTCACCTAGACTCAACAAAAATTATCTAACTTGCTAACCCGTACTTTTGGCCTTGAAATCCTTCTTATAGAAAATGAAGGAGAAAAAAAGCACCGGGCCAGAAAGTACACCTATCACCAGTCAATTGGAGCACCTGGTGATATTCCAAAATTTGTTACAACAACCACCACCTTGAAAAATATTCTTGTTCATCATATCAGCTGAGGAAGGTTGATACAAAAAACTACAAGAGAATTGCACCGAGAAATTTTTCAACACAAAACTGGAACCGTTGCAATCGCAACATCTGATCTGCCACCTATTAGTAGTTCACTTCTTTTGCTCCTCCTCAGTCAAATATTTAGTTACCCAATTCTGGTACTCATCATCATTCGGCCAGTCAAAATTAATTACCTCATCCACCTTGGTATTATAAGGTGTGTATTTTACTGCTACTTGATTCGCATCCCTTTCAAAAGATTCCAAAAATGAGCTGGTACTAATGATTTTGTCCATACAACTCACCAACAAATCATAGTCTGAGTCATCACAAATTGAATTGATTTGATCATTGATGGCCTCACTTGCTTGATCCTGCCATTGTTGAAATGGCCTAATTTTCCCTTGCTTATCAATTGTATCAGGTAACAATGTGTTACCCCAATCATTGAAATTCTTCTCCAGCTCCCTAATCTTTCTACTCAAGTCATCTAGTAAGGTCTAAAAACCTTGCAATGATTTTACTAAAAAATGAGTAGGATTTAATGATTGGGGCCTATTATTTATATCAAACCTTGAGGCCTTATACATGATATCCAGATCATTGGCCCTAGGGATCCAATTTTCAATTATTAGTATCACTACTTCCTGATCCCTATCAATATTCTTTATTGCTGCTAACAAAAAAGAATATAAATAATGTATAGATAGCAATTTTCTATGAACCTTTTCATTTAAATGCCTCAAAATAGTAGTAACAATTTCATTTTTCTTTAAGAGAGATCCCTCCTCACTTTTCTTTAATGATGCCTGCAATTCATCAATTTTTTGCAAGAACTGCTTCTTTGTAGGATCGACAGAGCACTCTGTTTCTTCTTCAAATTCCTCTAAAGAAAGGGTGAGGACACGATTCTGACTGGGAGATCCTGGTGTGGAAACAATTGGAGAAGCAGGAGGCACTGACCCTGCTATGGAAGGTAATGTAATAGTTCTTGGAGCACTTGATGTCTCCCCAATCTGCTTATACCTAAACCTCTCCACTTCAGTTTGCAACTCAACATTTTTTTGCTGCATCTTGTTGTACTCCTCAATCAAAAGGTTATATTTTTTCATTAAGCTCTTCCTTTTAGCAGTCTTTTGGGCCAATTTGACCACATTCATAGTCAAATTAGTGGCCTTAGTGGTTGAAGTCTCTGAAGCTCTCTTTATTATCAATCCTCCCTTGAAATTTGGATTAATATCAGAAACATCTGGTTTTCTCCCTTGTGGGGCCAATGCCCAAATTGCCAGAGTTTCATATTCCTCACTGAAAACAAAGTTTTGCAATGCTGCCTTGACCTCTTCTTCAGAGTCTTGAAATGTATTCTTAGACTTCACAATAGCATTAAAGGCTACTGCATCTACAATGTCCCATTCAGGAAGAATTAACACACCAGCTCGACTGACCAGTTTTCTTCCTTCTTCAGGAGTGATGTTCTTGAATTCTTCCATTAATTCAAATTTTACCTCCTCATCATTCTCCTGGTCTGACTTGTCAGGCCTTAGTTCTCTTCTCTGCCTATATTTATCTTGATACTCTTCAAACTTCATCCTCCATACCAATTGCAAGAATACAATAGTTTTTACAAATGTATTGTCATCTAGAAACTCCTTGCATGCCTCCATTCTTGCATCTTGTACACTTTTACCTTTCATATCTAAATTAGATAAAAATAATTCAACCAGCCTAGGAGGGGAAGGCATACTAACTTGCATGTCTTGATCAGTAACAATAATCTCATCCATCAGATCCTCCTGTGGTTGATCAATTCTTTGCCTCTTAGGGATTGACTCGGATGGTGGTGATGAGGGATTGTCTTCTGGTGATGATTCTAAATCAATAATTTTGATTGCCCCAGGCACTTTGAATTTTGGACTTGGTTGTAGAGGCACTTTCATAATTTGTTTTCCTTTTCTGTCCACTTCTTCTTCATCACTGCTATTATCCTTTTTCCTCCTATAAATGGGCCACCTTTCTGTAGGATGGTATGTTGGCCTTGTTTCAATTGGTCTAGCACCTTGCTCTTGTACACCCAGACTCAATTCTAAATTTATCTTTTTTGTCCTCAATGTGCCCATAATTTTCTTGAAGTTTCCCATCAGAAAATCAATTTTCTTATCGTGGGGACTGAACTCCAATAGTGGATCATATTTTGGATCCATTTTTTGCACAAAATCTAGTAGCTTACCATAAGCTATCCATTTCTCCTTGTTCAACTCCTGTCTATTCAAATCAAATTCATTTCTAATCAAGTCTTTAGGGAAATTGAACTCATGCATAAATTTTCCATCTTTTATTCTTTGTCTGAAAAGAGCAAAGAAACCCTCATGATCATGTTGCTGCTTTGGTCCACACCTCAAATGGTAATCATCAAAGAAATTATCAAAATGCATCTAGCCTCCCTTTGAAAATACAAAATCTGACACCAATGTATAATTTGGGAAAAATTTTCCCTTACCCCTTCCAGTGAGGTTGTCCTCATGAATACAACCTATCTGCCACATAACTTCTACAAATCCCACTCTTGGTGGCAGATTGTATGGCAGTATGTGAGGGGCTCCCTGAAAACCATATACTCTCAAGACAATGCTGACTGGGTATGGGATAATGTCACCCCAGTTATGGTAAACCTTCAATTTTGGCTTCCTCTCCTTTGGCCTGAGGAAATCATGTAATTCCTTAGGGATCCTAGGTATATTCACCATTAATCTAGCCCTTAATCTAGAAGCAAAACAATTATCAAATTGCACATAACTAGTGCTTTTCTTATTACAAGAGAAATCTGTAGCCCATATATGTACTCACAATCTTTCTCCATCAACTGATTGCCTTAATTTCATCCTCTCAGAGAAAAATTCAGCATTCTTAAACAAAAACATATGCATAAGCATAGAATACCAAACGAATTGAGTGTTGGTATCATTTTTTTGCAGCTTTGACATCCCTTCATGCATCCTCTCAGCCAAAAAAGAAGTGAAGTCATAGATCACAGAGAAGTTAGGGTGTTGTATTTGCACCCCCATGAAAATATAAGCAATGGGAATTACCGTACCAGGACTAAAACCCAAAATATGACATAAAGAATAGAAAGTGGCCAAGAAATGGTTTGCAAAAAAAATTAATTTGAAAGGTTCCTGGTCACTAGGGCTGACATGAAATTTTGAACATCCTGCCCTAGCCAGATGAGGTGGAAGCAACCTTGCTCTAAAAAGAGATTTCAGATTTGCATGCTCCTGCTTCATTTCCTCAAGGTTGATAGGAACCAAGTCTTCGCTCGATTCACACAAGTCAAAAATATGTTGGACCTCTTCTCTGTTAATGCTCAATAGAACCTTTCCATTATTGTCCTTGATTATCTGTGTAATAGGGTCATATCTTGCAGCCACTACCGTAAACAGGTCTACATTAGGGAATATATTTGGTACCACCAACTTCCCCATATCATACATCCATCCATTTGAAAAAGGGTGAGGAAAATTCCTCTATCCGTACCATAATCTAAACAATTCCAAGCCAGTGAGGGGAACCCTAGCATTGACAATGTTGGAGCAATTATACACTAACTCTTCCCTCAGGATTTTCCCTCACATTAGGACCAACCCCTTCCTCCTATCATTTGTTGACAAGGGAAATTGATCTAGGAAATCATCATACAGGTTTCGTTTCAAATATTCAGTCTGGCCAGAATGTTGCTTGGGTGTTGCCATCTCAAACAAACTAGGGCTTCTTTACAACATTATAATTCAGATAGCTAGGACTAACTAGAGATAGAAAATTACAGGACAAAACACTGCAATTTATCACAACTATAATTAAACTATAGCCCTAACACATTCATCAACAAGCTCACAACACATCTAGCTAATCCTTTCCCAAATTCAAATGCAAAATGACCAAGAGGCACAAAAAATAAACTCACGACTTTGTTCGTAGAACTCCCAAATTTTGGCTGTAAAAACTCACAATTCTACCTTCGGCTCTAAAACTGCTCCACGAAATAGTTGAATGCTTTGTGATACAAACCAAGCAGGAAAATCAATTTTATTGTCAATCAAATCACACTAGCAAGTGTCTTATCTGCCATTAAAGCTCAATTTCGTGCTGCACAAATGACTCCAACCATATTTGATGCAAATTTAAATTCGAGCCGTCGATTCTTCAACTTGATCAAATCATCAACGACCACCTTCAAAACAAGTTGACACAATTGTCAACATGGAAATAAGGGGCCCACCTTACCATACACTATGAAGGAAGTCCACGTGGCAGTTGCCCGCAATATCACAATCCTGAAACTTCTGATTGCGTGATGGCGGGAAACTATTTATCCTAAGCATCAATGATCTTGTTCCTTTAACATAGTTGTCAGCCATGTTATTAACCTTCGAGTAGCTTTTCCAACGAGATTATAACATATCCGTCAATTTAGAACATGTGCATCTCAAGAACACTTTAGTAATCCGCCCCTTAATACATTTAAAGTCGGCTAGTGTTTCCTTTACTCTTTAGGCTTCATCAGATGAGACACGTGGTGCCCGCCTGTGATTTTGCAATCAACCCAAGCACCATCATAGGTGGCAGGGAATGGCTCAGATCAAATGGCAGTTGGTCAGCAATAGCGCAAATTTGATCCCCCAGATAGCACATGTGGCGCCCACTCATGATTTCGCGATCCTTGAATTCTTGATTACGGGATGGCGGGCACCATTGATATCTACAAGAAATAAATCAATGACAACACTAAATCAACCCTTGAAAAATAAAACATTCATTAAAAGGAGAAGTGGGCATTACTAGGCGGACGACAAACAACAACATAAGTTGTTTTAAAAATGATGAAGCACAGGGTTATCCAAGACTTAGGGAAAAATAAAACCTAGCGGAGGAAATAAAATTAAAACAAAGGGGCCTAGCCTAGACGAGCCGATAAGACATAAGTCATTTTAAAACCCTTCAAAAAGGTAACAAAAAAAAAGATCCCAATCCAGGTGTAAAGTAAACATAAGGGTTTTACATAAAGGCAAAGCTAAAACCCTAACCTTAGGCAACTGTTGATATTCGAAGGCAATTTGATCAACGGTAGCGTGAATTCGATCCCTTATGCAAAATAAAACATTCATTAAAAAGGATGAGGGGACATCACTAGGCCAATGGTAAACAACGACATAAGTTATTTTTTAAAAGATGAAACATGGGGCCAACTGAGACTTAGGAAATAAAACCCTGAGGAGGAAATACAGTATTAAAATCAAAGTTGGGTTTTAATTTTAATTCGGTGACGTAAGCCTAAGAAATTAACCCCAGTGGTGATGTCATCAATGGCTTAGCCAAAGCCTTTCATTAAATACTAATTGTGCAATGTGTAGGTTTTTCAGATTCGAAGATATGGGAGAAGATCTCGATCATACCCTGCCAACTCACAGACCTAAGGTGTCACCCTGTTATTTGGCGCGAGGTCAGTAAAAGGTAGATGTGTGTCCTGTATGGAATGTGGGGCCCAATCTCCACTATTGAGCTCATAACCCATGGTTTTAGATCAACAACCAAGATCAAAAGCTAATGTAAATATCTATTGTTCCCTGCTAGCTCGCAGGAGGAAGATGAAGGTTGGTTAAAAGCCACGAGGTCAACGAGATTGCGATGCATAACTCCAACCATTTAGTTTGCAAAGTGCATAGGACTTGCTGGCATGGTAGTTGGTTTCCGAGATGGATTAATGTTATTGGTCATGAGGAAGGTGAATGATTCTTCATTGGATGTCAAACCAAGTTAGCCCGAGATAGACCGTTTGATCTGCCAACTCTTCAGGAGATCAACGGGCAGTATTCAAAGTTGGAAAATGGCACACAGTGGTCATTTTATCGTACAACTGGTGAAGCATTAATGAATTATTCCTTGCTTGTGTAGTCATGTCGATCTCAATCTGTGTGAAGATGTTGTTGTTGGCAATCATGAAGGGTGATCTGCAGATTCTCATGCAACTCAAGTTAAATTGTGACAGTACATATGCTACCAAATTTCCATGTTTGCATATGCATTTTTACTAAGCATTGATGAAGGTTGCCATTACCTTGCACAATAAATAGAAGAGAAATTAACTGCTAATAGTGTCATTCTTGTAGCAGTTAGAGCACTTTGTGGGCTGAGTCTAATCAAGTTTGAGTGCTTGTCTAACAAGAGAAAATGAGTAATTTAGTAAGGAGGTCTATTCGTTTGAGCTCACAAAAGCTCGGTCTTGCTATTCAGGAAGGTGCTTTGGTTGACAAGCCCAGGCTTGTGCCCACTAGATGCAGTAGAAGGTTGCAATTCTAGGACGTTTCTGCTCAACTGGTAGATGACAAAGGCAAGCAGTTGGTGTGTTCTATTACTAGTGTCGGTAGGAAAATAAGGTCTGGGCATGGCTCCTCTGGATGCCAACACTCACCCAATGACCTTACGAGCAACACTTCTGATGATGTAACTGAGACTGAATCCGACTATTGTCGTTATTTACCTCGCTTAAATCACGGTTTGCCCTTTGATGAGGAATTGATATATGTGGTGCCATTGGTTGTTAAAACCCAAAGCGAACAGACTAGAACCGTATTGGGAAAGGACAAGAAAGGAGAGGAGGATGATTTTTCCTCTCCTCCTCTAGCAACAACTAGAAGTGGGCATGTATATTGGGGTCTGAGTGTTGGTAAGGGCAGGGTGGCGGGTAAATAAGAAGTTGTTGTGTGGGATGTAATTTTTTTTGTTGATGATGTTGTTGTTTTGGTGGTATTGGTTTTGCATGTGTGGCACATTTTGATGTCGATTGTGTGCCTTCGTGGCAATTTGTTTGCCTAGTTTTTTTGCGTGGATAGCAACAAAGGGGATTTTGATGACAATTTGTGTTCCCTTTTTTGATGGTAGTTACAACTTTAGCTTTCCCCAGTTCATGCACTATGTTTTGCAGATTCAACGTGTGGGAAGTTTTGAAATGAAAGTCAAATGCAATGGAGATTTTTTTCAAATGAAAATTTGTGGTGAAATTACATTTGAGCCCGAAGCTTTTTGCTCCCTTGTCATATACAAGGGAATTCAAGGCTCATTTGTAGGGAGAGAATTGATGAAAGCTCTAGCTAGGTTTTGAGTTGAATATATGGGTAGAAAGATATTTGTCCTCTGATGAGGAAGTGATATATGTGGTGCCATTGGCTATTAAAAACCCTGCCGGATGGACTAGAACCGTATTGGGCAAGGAAAAGAAAGAAGAGGAGGCTGAGGTTTCCTCTCCTCCTCCAGCAACAACTAGAAGTGGGCGTGTATACCAGTGGTTTGAGTGTTGGTAAGGGCAGGGTGGCGGGTAAATAAGAAGTTGTTGTGTGGGATGTAAAATTTTGTGTTGATGATGTTGTTGTTGTTGGTGGTGTTGGTTCTGCGTGTGTGGCACATTTTGATGTCGATTGTGTGCCTTTGTGGAAATTTGTTTTCCTATTTTTTTTGTGTGGATAGCGACAAAGGGGATTTTGATGACAATTTGTGTTCCCTTTTCTGACGGTAGTTACAACTTTATCTTTCCCCAGTTCATGCACTATGTTTTGTAGATTCAACATGTGGGAAGTTTTGAAATGAAAGTCAAATGCAATGGAGATTTTTTCAAATGAAATTTTTTGGTGAAATTACATTTGATCCCAAAGCTTTTTGCTCCCTTGTCATATAAAAGGGAATTCAAGGCTCATTTGTAGGGAGAGAACTGATGAAAGCTCTAGCTAGGTTTTGAGTTGAATATATGGGTAGAAAGATATCTGTCCTTTGATGAGGAAGTGATATATGTGGTGCCATTTGCTATTAAAACCCTAAGCGGACGGACTAGAATCGTATTGGGAAAGGACAAGAAAGAAGAGGAGGATGAGGTTTCCTCTCCTCCTCTAGCAACAACTAGAAGCGGGCGTGTATACCGGGGTCTGAGTGTTGGTAAGGGCAGGGTAGTGGGTAAATAAGAAGTTGTTGTGTGGGATGTAAAATTTTGTGTTGGTTCTGTGTGTGTGGCACATTTTGATGTCGATTGTGTGCCTTCATGGCAATTTGGTTGCCTGGTTTTTTTGTGTGGATAGCGATAAAGGGGATTTTGATGACAATTTGTGTTCCCTTTTCTGATGGTAGTTACAACTTTATCTTTCCCCAGTTCATGCACTGTGTTTTGTAGATTCAACGTGTGGGAAGTTTTGAAATGAAAGTCAAATGCAATGGAGGCTTTTTTCAAATGAAAATTTGTGGTGAAATTACATTTGAGCCTGAAGCTTGTTTCTCCCTTTTCATATAAAAGGGAATTCAAGGCTCATTTGTAGGGAGAGAACTAATGAAATCTCTAGCTAGGTTTTGAGTTGAATATATGGGTAGAAAGATAGGAATATAATAGATAGCCTGTTTTGAGTTTTGGATGAATATATGAAAATTGTCTTAAATTGTATGAAAATATGACTTATAAGCATGAATAAATGTATAATTCTAATATATTTTCTCTCCTTATATGGATTTAAGTGAATTTTGAATGAAATTTTAATGATGTTGTCATTCTTCTTTTGAAAATTTGTTCAATTGTGTGTCTATGTTTTTGCTTTGATTCAAGAAAATCAATTAAATGCTTAAATGGAGTCATAAGTTTAAAATTATTTACAAAGGATTTGATAAGTAGTAATATATCAGAGAATTGAGCTCCATAATGCAAGGTATTATATGAGTAGTCCATTCTATTAAATTCTTGGGTCATTTCTACTAACGGTAAATGGGTAACTAAATATTTAACTAACGAAGAATAAAAGAATAATATGTAAATGGGTCACTCACTCACTCCCTCTATCTCTCTCCCCTTAACCCTTAACCCTTAACCTAAACCTTAAACCCCTACCCCTCTACCCCTTAACCCCTTCCTTTATCTCTCTCCCCATCTCTCCCTATAGCACCACTCCCTCTCCGAGGTCTCTCTCTCTCTCTCACTCATTCACTCACCAATCTCAAGTCTATCCCTCCTAATTCCTTCTCCCTCTCTAGTCTTTCTCTCACTCACTCACTCCCTCTACCCATAACCCTAAACCCTTAACCCTTAAACCTCTATAATTCTATACCCTCTAATCTCTCTCTCAAGTCTCCCTCCTACCCCTCCCTCTCTCAAGTCTCTCTCTCTCACTCTCTATCTCTCTACCCTTAACCCTAAACCTTAAACCCTTAACCCTTAAACTCCAAACCCTCTACCCTCTATCTCTCTCCCAGTACTTGTATCATGACCTTGATTCAACCATTGCTCTTATTTTTTTATGTGTAATAAATACACATAGTCTCCTCATTTTATCTTTATTGGACAACCACCTGTCACATATGTGGGTGACCTAACAACTCACATTCCTATGTGATGTGTGGCTGTCCAATAGGGTTATGGTGATATGGGCTTGACAACAACTTGAAATTCTTCCTCATTGTTTAAAAGATGCATAATTGAACTTGATGCATCTATGAAGTCACTTCCTTTATAAACAGATCATGGATCTTCTTAAGAAGATTGAAGGACATATCAACACAGTATATTGCATCTTTTGAATATGTCATTTCCTGTCCTGTCTTCATATTATGTTTCTTTGCCTTCTAATTTTGCATGTTAAATGAAAAAACTTGTTTTTACACCTTATTTAAGTCATTTAATCATTGATTTTTGTCTCCAATATATTTATTTAAAACTATAGACACCATCCAATTGAATTATGAGATTCCTCTCTTCTTTTATTAGGATGTAAGAAAAATCATTTGAGAGGTCTTTTTGGATCTTAGCCATTCTACTTTCAAGGAGATCCTTTCTTTGAAAAGGTTTCTAAAGACTTGGATATTCCACTCTTTTAGTCTGAGTTTTATGAATTTTAACTTTCAATTGAATATGCACATCTTAGTGAAATGATCAACTATTTGGGTGAGCCAAGAGTTAGTGACAACAATTTCAAAGTTTGAGTTTTCCATCTACACTTTTTCAAACTTGAAAGACACTCTTCTAGGGAATTTGTCCTTGTCTATGAGCCTGTAATCTGAACCAGCTTCAAATAGGGTTACAATTAGGGTTCAAATAGCTTTATGGTTGGGGTTAAGCTTCAATTTGGGTTAAGGTTCAATTGATTAAAAATAAGCATCTTCAGAAGAAGGATATCTCTCAGCGTACTTTACATATATTTTTAAAATATAGGTATGCTAGTGATAATACCCAGTCTTACCACATATTTATACTATATATTGTAAATAAAAGTCCAAATGTAAATAAAGAAAAAACCAAATGTTGATAAAAAATGGACCCATACTTGAACACATGAGAACCTCTAAATTTTATATGAAAAAAACATAAATACATTCATGAAGAAGTGAAATAAGTATTTTTTTGTTTCAAATAAAATATCACAACTCTCCACTATAAGTATATCATTTAAAAAATAAAATGCTCATCTAATAAAACAAGACACTCATTGAAATGAGTATTGTTATCATAGTGAAAAAATATTGTTCTTATGTGTACAACAATTGGGGTAGCAATGTACAAGCATTGGATAATTTTATATTAATAGTTTGTCCTATCACAAATATAAAAGGTGAGCACAATAAATAACATGTATTTTCCCATTAAACGTGAAGGATTTTCAAACAGTTTTAGTATTCAACTATTGGTCCATTTTTGTTCAGTATAAGTTGTATTTTAAATCATTATGTGTTGTTTTTATAACAACAAATAGATTTTTTGTGTTCAACTATTAGTCCATATGTGTTGAATATAAAAGGTAGATATATCAAAGATTTATGGTTATCAATAAGTATTTGGTCTCTCTCTGCCTCTCACCCCTCTTTTACCTCTATCTCTTTCCCTCTACCCTAAACCCTAAACCCTAAAACCTAAACCCTTAAACCCTCTCTAATTCTCTACCCTTTTACCCTCCCTTCCCTTTATCTCTCTCTCTCTCTCTCAAGTCTCTCCCTCCTAGCAACTTTCACTCCCCCTCTTGAGGTCTCTCTCTCACTCACTCACTCATAATTCTTATCTCAAGTCTCTCCTCTCCTACTCCTCTCTTAGGTCTTTTCTCTCACTCACTCACTCCTCTATCTCTCCCCCTTAACCCTAAACCCTTGTACTCCTTTTACCTTAAACCCTCTACCCTCTTACCCTAACCTCCTTCCTTTATCTCTCTCCCACTCCTCCCTCTCTCTCTCCTCAAGTCTCTCCTCCTACCTCCTCAACCATAAACCCTTAAACCTTTCTATCCTCTACTCTCAACACTCTTCCTCCCTCCCCTCCTCTAATTATCTCTCTCTCTCTCTACCTCTCTCCTTCCCTCTTCCCTCCTGCCTCCCCAATTTTCTCATATATCTCTCTCCCTCTCTCTCTCCCACCTCCACCTCCTAATTACTCTTGGGTATATGTGTGCAAAAATTGGATAACCGATTTAGATCGGATATCCGATTTATAGCACCAAAATATTACATTTTAAAATGTTTTTCAAATTAGATATTAGACATGAATTGGATATCCAAAACAAATCATACATCTGATTTGTAGTACTTTGGCTTGGGCATTGCTATGGAGCAATGTACTGACATCCAACCCAAAAAAAAAGTCAACTCGAGATTTTCGCCTTTTTTGGCGAGTTCAAAACGCTACTTTTTTCATGTTGCCACTTTTTGGCCCATCATGATCATGCACATACCCAAGTCTAAATCAGGTAGTTTTTATTGCTAAGGTGGATCAATCCTTTCTTCGAAGGCCATACACTTATGATTGGGTCAAGTGTTCTTTTCTTTAGAAAATTCCTATTGCCTTTTTGATAGGGTAATTATCATTTGATTAGATGGGTTAGGAAGCACTTATTTCAAACAAATATCTTTATGAAAGAAGTATATTGGCATGAAATTATATATGATTTGTATTCCAATGTAAAAACTACAAAGAATGGAAATAATTCTTTCAACACATAAACTATTATGTAGTAGTCAATTAAAATGAAAAAGCTTACTCTATATTAGTTAGGATACACAACTAAGAAAATGATCTAAAGTGACTTATTTATCCCAGAGGAACTAAGTATATAGTATAGAAAGAAAACCAACAAACCCACAACTACCCCTATTTTGAAGGAGTTTAGTTTTCTCCCCTTCCCGATCTCGCTAATATTGTCTAATTATTTTAAAGAGATGAAGGGTCATAACACAAATTTATTCAACCTAGTAAATAGCTTGGTTAATGAAACTTGAAAAAAGAAAAAAAAACAATTGCTACATTTGGCATTTCATGTTGAATGAAGAGTGGTGACAATAATCTACTTATAGTTTAATAAAACACTATTTTTATAAGAAGGCTTGACATTAGAAAGATAGGTGTTACTTATAGTTTAATAAAACACTGTTATAGTTTTACCAACATATACTATTGTATGCTTGCATGGCTTCTTATTTAATATATGGGGAGATAGAGATAGATGGGGAGAGAAAGAGAGAGAGATAGAGATATATGGGAAGAGAAAGAGAGATGGAGATATATGGGAAGAGAAAGGAAGATAGGTGGAGATAGAGAGTCGATGGATAGGGGGGATAGGGAGGGAGAGATGGTGAGAGATAGAGAGGGGGAGGGAGAGAAAGGGATATAGATAGAAAGAGATAGAGAGAGGAGTAAGAGGGAGATAAAAAGAGAAATAGAGATAGATATATAGAGTAGGAGAGATGGAGGGAGATATGGAGTGAATGAGAGAGAAAGGGGGGAGAGGGAGAGATAGCTCAATAGATAGAGGAGGGAAGAGGCAGGAGTGAAATAGATAGTGGGAGATATAGAGATATAGAGAGCGACAGGGAGAGATATATAAATCACCCTCCCTATATCTCTATCTATTCATACTTATCTCTTTATCTCTCCACCCTTCTCTATCTCTTTGTCTCCATTTCTATTTGTATTTTTGTCATTATCTCCCTCTCTCTCTATATTTTCTTCCCTATATTTATCTTTGTCTCCTTAAGTGTGCAATGGGTACATTGAAGAGGTCTTAAAGGAGAATTATCATATCTTTAATCAAATGGCATGCTACCTGAGCATAACCCTCAAGGACACATGGCATCCCTTGGATTGTTGACATGAAACAACCAATCAAAATTTAGTTTCTCTCTCTCATATTAATATATATTAATATTATATTAAATATATATTATATTAATTATATTTTGTATTATATAAAAATATAATTTCTATTATTAATTATTAATTATAATAATCTTATACATATTTAATAATTTTGTTAAACAATATAATATATAATTATAATAAGTTGAATAATTATATTATTTATTATGTAAAATATTGCTAATATATACTTAACTATATTATAGAATATTAAAACCTAGCTAAATGGCGCTAACATTTTGAACTTAATTAACATACTGTAAATCCTAACAAAACTAGGTTATAGCTCATCAAATTGGAGAAGTGAAAGGTCAATGCCAGCGCCGAGGAAGAGTTTGGAGTAATGAAAACAAGTCAATGCCAGCGCCGAGGAAGAGTTTGGAGTAGTGAAAACAAGGTCAATGCCAGCACCGAGGAAGAGTTTGGAGTTAAAACAAGGTCAATACTAGCATCGACGAAGAGTTTGGAGGAGTGAAAACAAGGTCAATATCAGCGCCAAGGAAGAGTTTGGAGGAGTGAAAACAAGGTCAATACCAGGGCCGAGGAAGAGTTTGGAGTTAAAAAAAGGTCAATACCAACGCCGACGAAGAGTTTGGAGGAGTGGAAACAAGGTCAATATCAGCACCGAGGAAGATTTTCGAGGAGTGAAAACAAGGTCAATACCAGTGCCGAGGATGAGGTTGAGGGAACTTAGGGAAAATTGACGACCAAGGGGAAATGAATACTGCAAGTTTGGCACCCCCATTCTCTTTAACCTTCAATTTTCATGCCTAGTTTCCAAAGATCTTCTCCTACATTGGCTCCCCCATTCTCGTAAAATGGTATAAGATAAGACAAAAAAAATAAAATAGCTTAGTCTTTCACATTTTTATCCACCAGCCTTAGGTCTTGGCAAAACTCCCATAATCTACCCACATCTTGGTTGAGGTCTAGGGTTTCATCGCATGAGTCTGAAGCAATTATAGACTTAGCCCAAGTGTATGCTAGGCTAAGGTAGATCTAATGAATGGAAATAGAGGCATACAATTCTTCTCTAATACCTCCACCACAAACATATGCAAGGTGTTGGTTGTTTTTACGGTAAGCGGGTTGATCTTCTAATCTACCTATGGAATTGCCAATTCCAATAAAGGGCAGCTCTTAGGACCTAGACCAACTGACAAGGATTTGAAAGACCTCCTACACTTTGGCTCTGCAAGACCCAAGAGGGTGATCCCTTAATGCATTTACAACCTCTGCACCATCATCATAAACAACATTAACAACAACAGAAATTTTCATTTAATAGCTCAACATAATAGGATAATACCGAATAGAATTGGTTGTTTATCAATAATATCAACTATTTGGAGCATGAGATAACTACAACAACATTTCACAGTATAAGATAATCATTGATTTGCAATTTGTAGCAAGCTCTAGGTAAAGGAAAACAAATACTGAACCATATGAATAAGTACAACTTAGATCAGTGCCATATATCCATTGGAGGAGTCAAATTTATAAGCATCTAAGGGTTTATGATAGATTTAACACATAGCATATAAGATCTTTGATAACATTGCTTTACAATCTCATCAATATGTATTCTAACCTAATACTACTTATCAAATCCTTATACAAAACATATCCACCTACAATCCCATTCAAGCATTTTAATTAATTCCTTGAATTAAACCTAAAACAAGAATCATACACACCACAATAGTGAGATGAACGAAACAACCCTTGATCATTTTATTCAAAATTCAGATATGCTTGTACAATGGAGAGACATGAGTTCGAATTCATCATATCAATTCAAATGCCAGTACTGTCATAACACATCAAATCCCAATGAATTCAAAACCTACTATAGAATGACTCAAAACCTAAATTGCATTTTCCCTAAAACCATTAGACTTTACAATTTTCTCTGCAACTTCATCTAGACTCGACCAAAACTATCTAACTTGCTAACCCGTACTTCTGGCCTTGAAATCCTTCTTATAGAAAAAGGAGAAAACAAGCATTGGGCCAGAAAGCACACGTGTCACCAGCCAATTGGATTGCCTTGTAATATTCCAAAAAATTGTTACAACAACAATCTCCCCAAAGAATCTTCTTTTTCATCGTGCCCGCTGAGAATGGTTGATGCAGCAACAAAAAACTTCAAGAATTTTGTGCCTAGACTATCACCAAAAAAAAAACTGGAATATGTTGTAATTGCAACAATTGATTTGTCATCCGTTAGCAGCCTACTCCTTTTCACTCTTCCTCAGTTAAATATACATTTACCCATTTTTGGTACTCTTCATCAGTTGGCCAATCAAAATTGATCACCTCATTCACCTTGACACTATAAGGTTTGTACTTAACTGCCACCTGATTCACTTCTCTTTCAAAAGACTCCAAGAATGAGCTGGTGCGAATGATTTTGTCCATACAACTCACCAACAAATCATAATCTGAGTTACCCTATTTTTGAGGGTTTTGTATTTGAAACATGATATAAAGGGGCTCTTACACTTTTTGTGATTATTGTAGCTTGTGTAAGAGGCCCCATGGATACTGTTGTAATTGTAGGATGCATGAATAGGGCGTAGGATGAGAAATAAAGAAGGTATAACTATTGTCCTCAATAGTTTTGTGAAGAAAAGCATGTGAAATGAGAGGTTCAAGCCTAGGTTTCAACAAAACATGTATGGGAGATCTGATTTTATGAAATTTTATCCATGTGTAGACCTAATGGGTGGTTTTTGAACACTGAATATAAATGATACACATACACACACATGTGTGCACGCACACACACACACACACATATATATATATGTATACATGTATGTATGTATGCATGCATGTATGTGCATTTTTAAATGTAAATGTAAATGCAATTACTGGATGCTCTCCTAGAACAATAAATGCAACATATCATTAAAGCAATTTATATCTATGTATATAAATGTGTATTTCTAAATGCAAGTGTAAATGCAAAGAGCATATGGTTTTGTAGTGTTATAGATACAACATATCCATAAATTAATGTAATTGAAATTCTAAAGTCTTCAACACATATAATATGAAATCGACCAAACTATTAAACTACATGAGAAATAAATGAAAACAATAAATGCATATGTATGTGTATTTGTAAATGTAAGTGTAAAATAAATAAGAATAATGAAAATTATAAAAGAATACAAGGAAAGGTCTCCTCCCTTCTTGGTAGTGATAACCTCCTCCACACACAACCCTTAAAAATTATGAATAGAGGAATATAATCTTTGAAGAACTCAAAGTTGATTCTCTCCTACCCGATGCAATTAGTCATTTTATCCTTACAAACATTTATAGTGATTACTAGAGGCACATAGACCAATTCTTCATAATAGAAGAATTTGATCATACTTTTCCAGTGATGGCATTACGAGAAAACCTTAGGTTAAATGAATAATTTCTAGCTAATTTCTTTAAATCATGTCCAACCGTATAAGAGAAGACCACTGCTATGTGTACCTAGATACCATGGAGAAAGGCTCTTTGGGCTCTTTCATCAATCATCCCACCTTAAAACATATCAAAAGTCTCCTAGCAATTAGACATAGGAAGATTTAAGATGACTTAAAAAAAAAAATTATTGCCAAAGCCGCAAACTTATGATGACTTAACTAGACTCCTAGTACACACTCTCCCTGCTAACCACTTAGACATATGGAAATTAAATGTAAATTTCTTGTTATTTTAGTCATGTAGGTGTCCAATAAAACCACTTGGTGGGTGTTTCCTCAAGTTTATTTTACTTGAAATGCAGAAAAGTTCTTGATTACAATTAGAGAATACATTTGAGGCCTTGGTTGTGTAACCGTGGACCATAGTCACATTTAACACTTGTTACAAAGTTTGGGAGTTAAAACGCTAAGTAGATGTATTTGTGATGGACACATTTGACAAAAGAGTAAATACAGCTTCTGCAATCTATCAAGACTTGATTACCTTTATAACCTGTGAAATTCTAGCTGCATGAAAATGATAGATTAATCATAATGTCACCTTGGCATCACATCACCATGAAAGAACTTCATCCAACATCCTTAAGAGTGCAGGTACCACCAAATAGGTATTTGTCAGATCTGTCTTCCTTGAGCGAGGGAAATTTAGGAAGAGAAGAGGAAAGCAGA
>VDFB02091686.1:0-63964 GCA_007258455.2 Sequoia sempervirens | reverse complement strand
AGAAGATTGGACTGTGAACCCAGACTAGGAATGAATTGGACCCAAATCTAAGGATTTTTTTGAGCTAACTGGTAATTTAGCATTTCACCTTGCTAAACTTAAAAGGCTATCTATACTCCACTTGAGAAGGCTCAATCTCAGATTCTCAGTCATGACCATAGATCGCAAACTTGGACTTGGAGAGTACTTAGCAAGCCCAATTTTTTTGACTTGGCAAAAACTCAACTTAAAAAGTATTAAAATTTCTTATAAAAACACCTTTTTTTTGCAAAAGTCAATTACAAAATGTATCAAATGAGTCTAAGAAACCATGAGGAAGTGTTTTCTGTTACATTTGATTCTTGAATACATATGGATTACAAAATGGCATCATCATGCGAAGCTGGATAGTGGATACAGGATAGTAGATACAATAGCTAGCTACTAACTAATAACTATTATGAATTTATGATGATTGTCTTTGAAAATCATCATCATAAATTTCATATCTAAGCAATTACAATTTCCTCTTCCCCAACCTAGTGAAAAATTGGGGGGGAGAGGGTATGGTCCTCTTCACACTCGATTGTGGCTCCATGCTTTGCGTAGAAGACTATGCCTATGGCTCCACCCTGTTTATATATGGCAATGATGCCTCCTCCACAATATCAATGTCATCCAATCTAGTCTCCCCTGCTTCTGTTCTAGCCACATCCTCCATAGCTTGCCTCTCAAAAAAAATAATCTCATCCTCTGTAAACATGGAGGCCTCATGGCCCTCATCATCTTGCACAATCCAATCACTATAGGGATCAATCTCATCCAAATAAATAAGTTCCTCTGGTAGTTGCACCTTTCTTGTGTGAAGTTGAAGATTGTATTGCACAAAAACAAGATCATTTTAGAGTCAACTTATTACGCTTCTTCGTGTGAATGGCATAAAAAATTCTCCAATTGCACTCACAACCAAAAGCACTACAAGGGTTGAGACAAAATTCAGAGGGTTGGCCTTTGCAAATTTGGGGTATTTCCACCCCAATCTTCCCATCAAGAACCTACAAATAAGATATTCATTTTTTTGTAAGTAAACAATATTCTATTAATAATTGTAATTAACAACTTGCAAGATATAAGGCTTCCCTTTTTCTAACTTGGTGTTTGGTGTCTCTTCCTCGTATAGCTAAATGCGAAGAAAACAACCTCCCCCTAGCTCCCTTATAATTCTGCAACTCTAAAATGATGAGGTCTCTCACCGCATTTGTAGATCTCATATTCTCAATACATGTGGATAGGCCCTCCATAACATCCCCATTAGAATCCATGAAGCTATCAGAGAAGAACTTGGAGTTGAGATAGTACCCCACTACATGAATGGTTTGGTGGAGTTGATTATTCCACCTCCGACCGATGATCTCCCAAATAGGGGCAAATCTATATGCATCCCCCTTGTAATAGTTTTGGATGGCCTCTTTGGCCTTGTCCATGGCCTCATAAATATATCCTATTGCATTTTTCTTGCCATCCACCAAGCGCAAAACCCTCACCAACGGCTCAGTTACCTACAAAGTAAAAAGAAGAAGCAAATTCAAATTACAGCTTACAATGAAACAAAATACTTTTAAAGTTTATAAATAAAGGATTCAATTTGAAAATTAAATTAAGTTTGAAGTTACCTTGACAATCTTTGTAGCTCTAGTTGCAAATCACCATCAAAAACTATTTTTGCAATCCTTTCTCCATCAGCCTTCTTTGAATAAGTTGAGTCTACCCATTGTTGACTCACAAACATCTGCTTCAAGGGAGTCAATAGACTAGTAATACTTTGCAACGTTAGAAAATTAGTTGTAGACCTTGTAGCAGCCGATCACACAAGCTCTTTCCCCTTGGTGTGATCTCTCATCCATTAAAGAACCCATGGGTATATATATATATATATATATTTCTTGCTTCTATAATTGGTCTCACCCAATCAATTTTACCTATGTCCTCCAAAAGAAGGTCGAGGTAATGAGATGCACAAGGGGTCCAAAAAAATGTTTGATGCCTCTCTTGAAGCAACTTCCAACTGCCACATATGTTGCTGCATTGTCAGTAACAATTTGGACAACATTTTCTATGCCCACCTCTAAAGCAACCTCCTCCAACATCAAGCTCAAATTTTCTGCAATCTTTATTCTGTTGGAGGCATCAATTGACTTCAAAAAAACCAACTCACCATTTGAAGCCACTAAAAAAATTATGAGTGTGTTTCTTCCCATCTGTTCACCCATTTGAAAGAATTGTGCATCCATATTTTCACCATTGCTTCTTTTCATCTTCCATAATTTGTTTTCCATCTACAATAGCATTTTTGAGAACCTTTCCACTTAAATCTTTTGGAGAATGGGCCTTGTACCTTTTCCCTGCAACTATTAGTGTTGTCATCAAACACTCCCAGTATGGATTGCTTGCCACGTTGAAGGGAAGGTTGTTATAATACCAAAAATTTGCACAAGCCTTATCTACTTCTGTGTGCACCTCCCTATTCCACCCAGTAGCTTCCAATGAAGGTTGTGATCCTAATTCACTTCTAGGAACAAAAAATTGGAATTTTCTCAAAGTGGATGAGGATGGGGTACGTATACATGGACCGTAACTAGAGCCCACAATGCCTTGCATATACACCTCATATTCTCTTGGAAAATTAGGAGCAATGGCTTCTTGTATGGCTACTTGCGTCTTTTCCCTCTACAATTTTTTTCATCTAGTGCTACAAAAAGGGCTATCATCTCTCGTTTCACCTCTTTAGGGATTGCTAGACATTCTTTGGCATCATAGCAAGAAATACCAACAAGATGGTATTTGAGGTGATTGATGCCTCCACTAAGCCTCTTTGTGCACTAGGTACAAATAACACTCCCTTGTACTAGCCCCGTTATGCCATATTTCCAAGCAGGATCATGGCTACTAGGGGGTCTCCTTCAAACGGGCTGACTTGCACTTGCTAAGTCCGAACCAAATGCAAAGCCGAATGCCATTGTGATTAAATATTAACCTACAATATTAGAGGTTGAATAATAAATATATTAGAAGTTGTAACTCTCAACAAGGAGAAAAGTTGTAAATTATTTACCCTTGCAAGATAAATGGCTTGTATAAATAAGTAAAAGTAACTTCAATTGAATTTTATATACACAAGTATGAAGTTTGTATATACACAACTTGTATGTGTGTGTGTGTAAGTATGACGTGTGTCTATAGGTATGATGTATGTGTATGTTGTGTGTGCATAGGTATGTATGATGTGTGTGTATGTAGGTATGTATATTTGTGTATATATATGTATGTATACAATATAGGTGTGCACACACACACAGACATACTCACACATACTATACATGTTGTGTATGTATGTATGTGTGTGTATATATATAATATATATATGTATAGGACAATAAGTGTATACACAACAAACACACCACACACACATAACATACCTATACACACACATACATAACATACCTATACACACATGCACACATACATATCTATACACACACAGGATGCCAAGTTTGCATGCATATGCATACACACATATACATATCTATATACACACAGGATGCCAAGTTTGCATGCTAGAACATGACACTTGATCCAAGCTACAACATATGAGGATCAACTATTTCACAATCTCTTTATGGCTTGTTTTTTTTTGAGATGACAATTAATGCATATGTTGCTGCAACTCCAACCTCAGGTATATTTGTTGGTGAGAGCCTCTCACCAACAGATATACCAAATGTTGGAGTTGCAATATGGAGCTCCCTATACCTACTTTAAAGTTTAATATACACACAGTTTCTTGTATCAATATGTTTGGTTTTTTTAATTTAATTTGATAAATGGCCTGTATAAAGAAGTAAAAGTAATTTTAGATGATTTTATATACACAAGTATGAAGTTTATATATACACAACTTGTATGATGTGTGTGGATATATATGTATGTGTATCAGTGAATGTGTATATGTCACGTCTCAAACTTTGGTACTGCTTGATTTTACTATAAGTGGAATTGAAACATGAATAAATGTGTGTGGTAGAATAATTGTTGAATAAGGAATTAGATGAATGTTTATTTTATTTGAAGGATGAAATGCAATGGATGATATTTTATTTCAATAAAATGAAATGTGATGATTATTATTTAAATTCAAATGATGTAAAATAGAGAATGATATGTATTTCCTTGATTTATATTTCTTGGACACTAATCTATTAATGGGTGTCTGAGTTTATATGAGATGCAGGTTTGTTGAAGACCAAGAGTGTGGTTGAGGTAGAGGAGGTTAGCCACCTGGCAGGGTTAAGTTGGAACGGAATCTCTCGCAAGCACACACCACTAGTAATCATATAAAATTGCATTTAGGAGTTTATTTAATTAATTGTTTATATTGTTTTACTTTGCAATGTTATTTAAATTAATTAGTTGTAAATTTAAAAGGCATAGAAATAAAATAATTAGTTTAGTATATTCTTACTTGATGCTTTATTTGAAGATTAAGATGTTATTTATTTTATTAAATTGAGGATAATGTGTTGCATAGAAAACAAATCTTGCTTTATTTTAAAATCAGATTTATTAGAAAACTTAGAATAAAATGAAATATAGGAATATTTTCGAAAACAAAGTGATAAAATAGAAGACATAAAAGTTAGAAAAATATGAGAAAAGATGATTAAAATTAGAAAAACAAAACAGAAAACAAAGTAAAATAAAGTTGGAAAAAGGAGGAAAAAATAAATAAAAGTTTATAAAACTCTTTAATTCTCAACAAGAGCAGGCATTCTGAATTATTAGTATTTTCTTTCATCTTCTCCATTTTCTCTCTAAAAACAAAATTTGAAGCAAGACAAGAACAGTTGAATTGGGTGAAACTAGGAAAAGAAGAGGAATAGAACAAGAAAGGACAACTGAATCAAAGCAAAATTATCGGATTAGCATTGGACTCCAGGTTTTTAATTATTATTTTCATGAAATTTCTTTTCCAGATGTGCGTGTGAATGAATCATTTTTGTTTGGATTTAATTTGCTTTCAGATGAATATTGCTTTGAAAATATACATTGGATTTCTGTAGGAAACCCAATCAGACTCTATATTTTCTGTAGAAAACATATACGTGCCACATAATTTTTGAGTAAATATATATATACAATATATAGAAAAATATATTCATATATATATGTATATATCTTTCTACAAAATATACACACACACACACACACACACACATATATATATATATATATATAAATATATAACCTTTGTTTGTTTACAGCCATCAATTTAGTGTTTGTATTGCTGTATTTAAGCAAATAATGGGAAAATGCAGCCTTTAAGCATTTATATTGATTTAAATTTTATATAAAAATATATATATATAACATAGTTTGAACACAGCCTGTAGCTGCTTGTGAATGGGCTATGGAGAGGGCGCTGCCCTCCCCACAAGGGTTGCGCCCATGGGGAGCAACCGCCCCCTCTTTCTCCACCGTAGGCTGTCAATCATAAATTACATCTGCCTTTCTAATACTTCCAAACTCTGCTCCAAAAATTCGCCTCCTTCCATGGTGTAGTTTCAAGCTTTATTTTCATTCAATATTTTCAACTTAAGCAATGTTCTATGTTTTGAGTTCTCCATGCTGGGCTTGAAATCGCCGGCTGTAAGGAAAAGATTTTAGCATACTGTTATATAAATATGTATATATATACAGTATGAAATTTAATATTTAAGCAATCTATATATATATATATATATATATATATATATATATATATATATATACATATATAATATATACAAAATCTGTACTGGCTACATGCAATCTGTATTTTGTTATTTATAAATATACAGTATATAATTTCATACATATATGAAATCTATATTTGCTTCATACTTTGATTTTAAATTGATTCCTTCACTCCTTTATAACTTGTCTCCGGCTTGGAATTTATGAAATCCATATGGCTGTGCATGTTTTCTAAAATTTGATGGTGTATAAATACATATATGCTCAATATACATTATGAGAGGCTGTATATATATAAATAAATTTATGTGTAAATGTGTATATCTGTTCTGTAAATACAAATGCATCCTGTAAAATTATATATTTAGAATTTTGTTTTTGCTGAATATAATTTGATTATGTTAGTGAAAATTATGTAATCAGCTTTTCGATAGATTTCACAATAACTAGACTTTTATGTGGAGATGTGAATCTCTCCTCCTTAAAGGGAGGCTCTTCCCACAATCAAGGATGTAGTAGTTTAGTAAAACAAACAAAGTAATTACAAAATGTACACAATACTTACGAAGTGGGGGTGTGTTACATTCATCCTTCTCTCTTTTTTCAGAGAAGATGTTTACAATGCTTCACTGTTGGAAGTTCTCAATTCACAATAACTCTAAACTAACAATGAGCAGTAATGCCAATACCTCTATCTTGTCAAAGCAAAGCGTAGAGGTACCAAAAGTGATTTAACAATAAACTAGTAAAATAAAAAGGAAAGCTCACGAAGGCACAAAGTCGTTTGTAGCTTTATCAATGGTGGATCTGTGAAAAGTGTGTCGTTTGTCACGTTAGAAGCACAAAGTCTTCTTAGATCTATTCCTCTAACAAGATGAACAATTACAAGCAAAGTCTTGTAGATTATCCAACAAAGTATCCAAAGAGCATGAATAATTAAAGCACAAAGTCTTGTAGATCATTCAACCAAAGATAAACAAAACACAAAATGAAAAATCTAAATAAAGGATGTAACACAAAGTTTACATGAATTACTTAGAGTCCTTCGTGATTCCATAAGCTAATCACCACCAAATCAGATCAATTTGTAAAGTATCAAATCCAACAAAAGTCTCTGGTTTGCAATCCTCTTCTTTATTGATCAAATTTCATTCACAAAGTATGAACACAAAGTTTCACAATTCTGCTTCAAAAAGGGCAGCACTTCGTTGCAAAATACTAAAGGATAAACTTTACAAATGGAAATCCCTTACATTATATAGAAAGAGGGATGAGCAAAAATAGGAATCTAATTGAGGAAATCACAGAAAGTTAGGGTGAGCGATTTAAGGAGATCTCACCTAACTTTGACCAAAGTCAAAGTGTAATTTGTTTTCAAAAGATTACATCTTCGAACTTGGTGCAATTACAATTTACAAAAAGACATATAAGATGTCAGGAAATATTTACAAGATGCATAAAAGGATGCATCGAAAATGTCTAACTCTAGAGATCAGGAATCCTCATGGTTCCTTGGTTGGGCGCGGAGTCTTCAAACTTCTTCCTGGTCTCCAACATGAATTTTTATCTGGAAGAACCAAGATCACAGGACATCACCTTCAGGATCACTTGACGAGATTTGGAGAGAAACTACAAGGATGGTGAATCAACAGGCATCAACAGAAAAAGTAGCATTGGGAAGCGTGAAGCGAGCAACGATGTTGAGCAAGTGCGAAATGGGCGATGATGCATGACAAACGATGCACGAAGTGGAAAAAACAAGGTTTGGAGCAAAACTGGGAAAATTTGAAGTGTTTTAAGAAAAAATTGGGAAAACTGTAAGGGCGCTGAAAATCAGTGCCCTTGCACTTTGAGGAAATTCACCTTGGTGTAATGGCACTGATTTTCAGCACCCTTGCAATTTTGAAGTGTTTTAGAAAGTTCACTTGGTGTCAGGGCACTGAAAATCAGCGCCCTTACACTTAGAAAGGGTTGGTTTGAAAACAACATGTTAGGGTGTTGAAAATCAGCGCCCTGACACTTAGCTCATGAATGCACGAGTTTGTGAGTGTGATGGCATGGTCAAAGAAACAAAAGGAAAGGAAGAAACGATGGAAAGGCGAGATTTACTTGAGAAAAAGCAAAAAACTAGGTCGATGCAACAAGAGACCACAAAAAGAAACGAGTTTATGAAAGTAGCTTGGTCGCCCAACATGTTGGAAGTGAAAGAGAGGAGTTTAGAATGAAGTGTAGGAATGAACTAAGAGTCAATTAAAATCACTTAAAAGTGATTTGGGAGTGTCATAAATGAACAAAAGTCGTGCAACTAATCGAGGCATAAAAAGTGGCACAAAACTGGAAAAAGTGCAAAGCACTGAAAAAATGACACCTTAGTCAAAAATTGGCTAAGTCTGGAAGAAAAGTGCAAAGGTGCTAAAATTCAGCACCATTGCACAAAAAATGACTAAGTCTGGAAGAAAAGTGTAAGAGCGCACTTTTTTAGCACTTCTGCACATTTTTGAAAAATCACTTTTGTGCAGGGGCATTGAATTTTGGCGCCCCTGCACTTTTGACACTTAGTTAATTTTTGAAAAAGAGTTGGAGCGCTGTTTTTCAAGACAATTACACTTTTCCCAATTTTGCTAAGTATCAATAGTGAGGGCTCGCGAAGGTACTCGTTTCGAAGGTCTTCGCGAGGCGAACATAGGGGAATGCCTCAAACCGAATGTTTGAGGATTTGGAACGATTTCGTGTGACTGAAAAATCACCTCGCTTTTGCGGCTTGAACTTCATGAATCTAAGAAACGCATAAGTTTCTAGAGGGGTTAACCATGAATTGAGCTGCTGCTAGATTCCATGATAACAGATTATAAATGATATCTATACATAATCTGATATTTTCATTCTGTTTTTAATGAATCTTTTCTTGAATATAAATGATATGAATATATTCTGGGGATTAATTTTGGTTTCTGTTTTAGATTGGAGACTTTCCTGAAAATATAAATATTATGTATATATATTTATGAGTATATAAATATATACACATATATATATATAGAATGAAATGTATTGAAATGAATACTTTAATCTGATTATTAGAAAGTGTAGAAACTTGCTGGAAAAGTTATAAATTTGTATTTTTAATTCAATTGGAAATTGGAAAATAAATAGAAATCCAATATACAATAGAATGGGAATACAAGCTCATGTAATTGCTTTTCTCTATTTGAAACATAAGGATTAAATAGTTGGATTGTTAATTGCTTGTACATTTATTTATTGGATATTTCTTTGTCAATGAAATCGAAAACTTGTATAACATTTAGAAACTTGATGATGAAATTGTATTAGAAAGAGCTGAATGATTAGAAAAAGCTTGAAATATTATAAACTTGAAACAATTCATACTACACGTATTTCTTTATGAAACCACTTCCAGGACAGGATGCCGAGTGTGGATATACAGAGATGATAGTTTCCCTTTTCGAAACTATCACTTTTTGTTATTTTGTTGCTTGGCCAAGCATATGCACCAGTGAAATAGATGGAATTTTAAAAGCCTATATATTATTGATATTAGTCTCTGCCACATCTTACATGCAAGAGATATGTCATTCTAGATTAGATTGCATACAGGCATTAGGCTTGCATCAAGAGTTCCCTCTTGCTTCTCCGTTACAAGTTGCTAGGCTCCTCGTGCAGGGTCGGAGTTGTCTTCGAGCTAGGAAGAAATCCAGGGAAGTATTTATATTTTGTGGCTGGGCAGAAAAGGCGCTTGGACCCACTCTTGGTCTCGGCTTTGTGAAAGACAAAGCAGTGTCATGGCAGTCGAGCACTGAGGATTTATCATCACATGGATATTTATATATATATATTTCTTGTATTACTTTGTATGGCATGCATAGCCAATTGTAACTTAACTTGGGAACTTGCTGCAATCATTGATATGTACTTGCATATGTAACATTGAAATAGATGTTGTAACATTACTTGATGTGAACTTTTACATTCGACATTGTAATTGTTTGGTAGCTGTAATGCCCCACCACGTAACCTTAAAGAATGTTGCAAACATAACGAAAGTGTAGTAATAATTTTTATTTTTTTAAATGTAATATTAACATGTGATATGAACAAACACTAGCGCAAACAATCTCTAAGATACGCGACAAGGTATTACATTCGAATTCCACTTTACCAAAGTTATTTAACCATAGCATATAAATTAAACTCATAATTTGAGATCATACATTCAATAACATGAAATACATCACATGAGATATATGTACAATAATGATTCATTCTTACATTGTATTCAATATAATAATTACAATACTCATTTCCAAATGAGGTAGATCATACATAAGAGTTACAATTACAAGTTACAAGAATTCTCCTCGAATACAATTGAGAAGTGATATATAAACAAGGTATCCAATTGATATAAATGAGACATAAGAGAAAGTACAAATCCACTAGTACACGTGAGCTCTTCAATCAGGAAGTACCCGCCATCATGAACAAGAACTGGGGACCCAACGGTGTAAGGTGCACGTTCCACCCAACCAAGTGGTACTTGTAGGCCCACCCCCCTGTGCTAGGAGATAGTAAAAAGGTTCCCTAGAAAAAACCGACAACCACTAGACACAGGAAAACTCAAGACAAATTTATACAAGTACATATACCAACATGAGGGTTACATTGCTTCTAGAATAAAGAATCAAGTACAACCACTGTACAATACAACTGACTATTATCGTAGGAAGAGTGTCACACATAATTTGCTATGAGTTACCCTGGAATAACCTTCCTAGGCTACTAGACCCCCATCTTGGGTTACCCTAGCTTCCTCTACCGGCCGTCGGACCCCCATACAAACTGTGTTTCTCATCTCACTCCAAGCCTAAACAAGCGCTTGAGTCATGAGAGAACATAAATTATCTTTATTTATGTGAGAGTTCCCCATTAATTCTTTTAAGTTATCACTTGATTAAACCCTAAGTGAGTTACCCTGGCGCCCCTTTGTGTGTCGGACCCCCACAAAGAGCCACTCTCCTACTGACAACACTAGGGTCAAACCACAAACCATGGGTAGACAAGGTGTATAAAACTGGTAACAAATATTGACCATACTGCAAAGGTCAACTCAACCCGTTCGTAGTAACTGGGTGTTCAAATTGAACTACATCTACTTGCACTTCCCAAGGTAAATCATAGGGCTAATCCATAATACAAACCACCCCCACATAAAATGAATTTCTCTGGAAGACTTTCTAACTCAATTAACTCAAATTGCCCGTAAACGTGAACATAAAAGAACACAGCTTAAAAACAATTCAGACAATTAAATAATCTAATATTTGGATTTCCTAAATCCAATCAAATCAATATCACATTGTATGAAGTTAATCAATCTAAATATAATTCCACTTACATAATAAAGAAATTAAAACTAATTGTTTTACTACAATTTCACAATTACACATTATAATAAATATCAATTTTCCTATTAAAATCATTTCATTTTAAAATAACCACTTATGCATTTGCATGCATTTATAATAACAAAATATCCAATTAAATATATAATATATATTTAAATATATTATTTAATTATTATTTTTTTAAAATCAATTTACAATATTCAATAATTTCAAAATAATTAAATATATATACATATATATAATACATATAATATATATTATAATAATATATACCATATATAATATATATATATAATATTTTTTTTATACTTTATATTATAAATAAAGCATATTAAAATATCTCAAAATCGCATCGCACAAAGGCAGACAATTGAAAGTTTGAGGGGGGGGTTGTTTAAACACAATTGGCCCATAAAGGCTACAACTGTGTTAGCAGCCTAGGCGTTGCCTGTGAGGGCAGCGCCGACTGCCTCCACAATCGTCACCTTTCATGGGGCGGCTATGGGGGTAGCCCTGCACCCCCCAAAAATGTTTATTTATTTATTTTTATTTATAGACCTGCAAATTTTATATAATTCGCCGTACGGATTTCATCCGGCAATTTTAAATCACAATTTTTCAACATAAATTTTATATTCCTAACAACAATTTCTTTATGTATTTATATATTTATATATATATTCACAAATATATATACATATATATATTTATATAAACATATATAAATTAATCGAAACAATTGCTCTGATGGAAATTTCACAAATTTTCTACAGGAAAATAGATTTACTATTTTATCAGAGAATTTCATTTTACCCAATATATCAAAGGATTTCAATTTCCTAATTTTTGACAGAGGATTTCAATTCAATCCAATTTCTCAAAATATTTTCTACAAGAAATATTTAGAAAAATTCTTACAGAGGTTTCCATTACCTCAAATTCACCAGAGAATTTCATTTGCAAACCTACAGAGGTTTTCTATTGTTTTCTTTTGATATTTCCTATTGTTTAACAATAATTTTCTATGAGACTCTCTGATTTTACTGTAAAGTTTTCTATAGAGGCACATCTTCACAGTAATTTTACTCACAGAGGCTATCAACAAGTTTTTCTATAGGAATGTTTTCAACAAAACTTTCACTGTAATTTTACACACAGAGAAGTTTTCAATATATTTCTCTACAGAAGCTTAAATCAAATTTTCTTCTTCAGGCAATCTTTCCATTTAACAAATTTAACAAAGCTTCTAGTAAATTGAATTTTTTGTACAGGCAATCTTTTCAAAACAACAAAATAAATAAATAAATAAATAAGGAACCCGTTTTTTCTGAAGCTTAAAGAATTGAAGGTTGGAGCAAAGCTTCGCCTTCTAAGTTCAATTTCCAAAGCCTTTTCCAAAATTTCCTCTTCCAGAAAGATGCAAAATACTGAGCTAGAAAAATTCTCAAGAACCTCTTCCAATTTTTTTAACCAAAAACCCCAAAAAACAATTTCCCAGCCAATTTCCTCTTTTTTCTTCCGTGAAGTGACTTCTTGCCTTTCACAGTTATGGCAAATATTCTCTCCGAGAATAATCTTTCAACAAGAGTTTTTGCATTTAATTTTACTCACACACATGGCTAATCTAAAATATCTTCTAACAAACTCTCAGATATTTTCTTTTGATAATTATAAAGAATTTATACTATTTTATTAATTTAAAAATTCAAAAATTAATATCATTTACTTTATGAAAATTTAAAATTCCAGTTCACATAATAGCATTTAAACCATAGTTGGCATACTCGCAGGAAACTCGGCGAGTCTTGAAAAACTCGCGAGTTTTTTTCAGAAACGAGTTTTTGCAGAGTTAACTCGCAGAACTTGAAATTCGAGTTTTTTCGAGTTTTTGCAAAAACTCGCGAGTTTTTAGTGGCGAGTACTCGCCAAAAACTCGCGAGTCCGAAGGAAAAACTCGCCTGCGCAGGAATAAAGGCTGAAGACGTCTTTTAATAAGTTCATTTCATTTCAAAATCACTTGATACTTTGTGTGAGGAGCTAAAAACCCCCCCCAAGCAAGGAGATATCATTTCCAACGATTTTCCATCGAGGAGAGCGGATTCAAACGCCATTTTGTGTGGATTTTGAAGGGAAATTCGATTCACAGGTAGGGTTTTTGTTTTTGTTTTTTGTTTTTGATTAATTAATTTCTTTCATTCTTCTTGCAAAATACTCATTCCAAATTGAAAAAAAGACATGATAGAGCACAAAGAAACAATTTTTTTGCATTTAGAATCCAAAAAACAAGATTCATCACAATCTTTTGTTGATTTTTGCTGATTTTTTTCATTTTTTTCACTATTTTTTGAAATTTTCAGACCTAGGTTCATTTTTTGTGTAGAATGATATGATTAGTTAATAATGTTAATTGATAATTCATTTAAACACATTTGTATCAATTTAAATCAAATTTAGCTCTAGATTTTTGAAGTTTTAATGATTTTAGGTTGTTTTTTAAATTTTTTTTGTATTAAAAACTAATATGTTGTACATATTTTTGAATGTGTAGATTGATCATTGATCAGTGAATACACATTACAGTGATTACACACTATAATGGCTTCTGGCTCTGGTTCATGCTCAGCATCAGGTTCCACCCCCGCCCCATCAAGTTCCACCCCTCGCACACCATCAGCATGGGTTCCAGGCACTCGTCCAGCAGGGGCTAGAGACCCTACATGGAAATATGGTGTCAGAGGGCCAGTGCCTGGAACAGTTGTTTGCGGTGAATGCAAAAAAACATATCATGGAGGCATAAATCGCCTCAAATACCATCTAGCAGGCATTCCTCAACGTGATTCCAAGGTTTGTGAGAAGCCCAAAGAAGAGATTAGAAGAGAGATGCTTGCCCTACTTTCACTTGCTGAGGAAAAAAAAATGCAAAGGGAGAGGGCTAAAAAAGCCATAGCAGCATCCATAGCCAGTGCTAGTGGACATGCGCATGCCCATGGGACTCAGGAGCACGGGGTCGAGCACATGGAGATAGAGTCAGATGAGGATGCAGATATTATTGGCATTGTGGGCTCTCTTCATGGTCCACGGATTCGCATTCATGGCACATCCTCCACAGCCACATCGGCTAGGCCCCCCTTGTCCTCTAGTTCGACTAGAGTGCCAATGCCACCACCACCTTCATCTTCACGCAACCCACAAAGTTTTTTTGTGCCAAGAAACACACCAGGAGCACAGGGATCATTGGAGGCTACAGGGTGGAACAAGGAGGTGCATGAACATGCCAAAATGGCATGTGCTGATTTTTGGTATTTCAATAACATACCATTCAATGTGGCGAGTAGTCCCTATTGGCACAATATGGTCACTTCATTGACAGTTGCGGGAAAAGGCTTCAAGCCACCTTCTCGCAAAGATTTGAGTGGGAGGTAAGTGACAAGTCAACTTAAATTTTATGTTCTTTAATTTAAAATTTAAATTACTTTATTATTTATGTTGAATTCAAGCTATTTTTTGTTTAAAACTTACAATTTTGTACTTATTTAATTATTTTACTTTGTACTTGCAGTTTGCTCACAAATGCAACCGAAAGGGCAATGCATGTGGTGGAAGAGCAAAAAACTAAATGGAAGAAATTTGGCTGCTCAATTCTTTCTGATGGGTGGACGGATGGGAGAAACCGCACCATCCTTAATTTTTTGGTTGCTTCCAAAGGTGAAGTTGTGTTTTGGAAGTCGGTGGATGCTTCCAACAGGATAAAAACTGCAGATACATTGTGTACGCTGTTGGAAGAAGTTGTGATGGAGGTGGGCATTGCTAATGTGGTGCAAGTCATCACAGATAATGCAGCAGCGTATGTGGCAGCTGGAAGGATGCTTGAGAGTAGACATCCATCACTCTTTTGGTCACCTTGTGCGGCTCATTGCCTTGACCTTCTTTTGGAGGACATAGGCAAACTTGTTTGGGTGGCACCGATTGTAGATGATGCAAGGAGCATCACAAAATATAACTACAATCACCCTTGGGTTCTTAGTTTGATGAGAGAGCATACGCAAGGGAAGGAGTTGGTGAGATCGGGTGCCACAAGGTTTGCAACAATTTTCCTAACGTTGCAAAGCATTTTGGATTCTTTGGGCTCTCTAAGACAAATGTTCGTGAGTCAAGCATGGAATGACTCCTCATATTCAAAGAAGGCCGAAGGAGATAGAATTTTTGCAATTGTCTTTGACCCCTTGTTTGCACAAAAAGCTACAGAGATCGTGAAGGTAACTTCCAAACTTTGATTTTAATTTTAATCTCAAGTTCAATATAAATATATGTTTTTTAATTTAACTTTAAGCCTTTCATTATAAATTTCTAACTTTGATCTTTTTGTATTTTTAATCTAGGTGTCGGAGCCCTTGGTTAGAGTCCTCTGCTTGGTAGATGGGGATGAAAACCCAATGGGATACATTTATGAGGCCATGGATAGGGCCAAGGAGGCCATCAAAAGTTATTACAAGGGGGACAGCCTCAAATTTGATCCCATATGGGAGATTGTTGATAGGAGGGGAACAATCAACTCCACCAACCCATCCATGCAGCAGGGTACTTCCTCAACCCTTCTTTTCTCTTCTCAGAGAGCTTCTCTGATCCTAATGGAGAGGTTATGGAGGGGCTCACAACATGCATTCAGAGGATGGAACCTGAGGTTGCAGTGAGAGACCTCATCGTCAGGGAGATGGATATATATAGGGAGGCAACTGGTAATCTCTTTTCTTCAGAGTTGGCTGTTAGAGGAAGAACCACTTTGCCACCAGGTATAAAATTCAGAGTCTTTAAATTTTAAGTTTATTTCACATGCATCTTAGAATTTGATAAAATGTGTTTTGACTTTTGACTTTTGAGTCTTTGACTTTGTTTTCTAACTCTTCAATTTTGTTTTTGTTTTTTGCAGATGTTTGGTGGAAAAATTGGGGTGGAAAAACCCCAAATCTACAAAAAATTGCCCTCCGTATTCTATGTCAGCCTTGTAGTGCATCCAATTGTGAGCGCAATTGGAGCTTGTTCGAGTCCATTCACACGAAAAAGAGGAACAAGTTAACACAAAAGCGCCTCAATGACTTGGTCTTTGTGCAATACAACCTTCGGTTGCGCATAAAGAGAGTTGAAGAAAAATCACAGGATCCTATTGACTTAGATGAGATAGATCCTTATAGTGATTGGACAGGGCGAGAGGAGCAGCCTCCATTGTTTAGTGCAGATGAAATCCTTGACTTTGAGAGAGAGGCAATGGAGGATGTGGGTGCATCAGGAGTTGGAGATGTAGGGTTGGATGAGATCCAGCCAGAGCCAGAGCCAGAGCCAGAGCCAGCAGCAGTAGCACCGCAGCCACCACCACTAGCACCACGCACACGTGGCAGGGCTAGAGGACCCACCCCTTCTTCCCTAGCTGTTGCTAGACTAGGGAAGAGGAAAGCCTAGCATGTTGTATTTAGTTGTTGTTTAGAACTTTAGTATTTGCTTCTAGTTCTAGTTTTACTGTTTTCATGTATCAGACTTTCAGGCTTTTAGCCATCGGGATTCCGCATGAGAATGCGATTTTGTAATTAATTTACATTAAAGTCAATCAAAATTAATAGAAAACACTTTTGTACTCATTTATGGATTCATTGGATTCATCTTGTCATTGAATTTTGCAAAAAAAATGTGTTTTTAATGAAAATTAAGCAATTTTTTCATTTCCCGAGTTTTTTTGCGAGTTTTGGCGAGTTTTTAAAACTCTCCAATTTTTCCCTTGGCGAGTTTTTCTTTGGGGCGAGTTTTCCAACTATGATTTAAACTATATTTAATATATTCACTAATCAAGAAAAATTTAATCAATTAATTTATTTACTTAATAAAATAAATTTAATTACAAGGAATAAATTATTTTACCAAATAAATTAATTTAATTAATTAAATAAAATAAAAGGCTTTTAACAACATTATTTAAAATTAATTAAATAAGCTCCGAATCATTAAGAACATTAATCTAACATTAATTTCACAAAATAAACCTTGTATAGATAAATAACAATTAACAAGGAAAACGTAGACGTGACAACCAAACTTACCGGACATAAACTGATGACACACTGTGACTAGGTTTGTGGCTATTCTAGGAAAAACCTTGTTACAGTACTATCTCCCAACAACATTACCGTTGAGCCTAGACACGCTCAGACCTACGAAACCAAGTGGAGTTGATGTCATGTACCTGCAATCCTGCAATCAAACAAACTTCGTACATGTATATACATAATCCATGATTCAAACACACCGTTAAGAGAAAATCGCGGAAATCACAGGGCACTCACAAGCGAGTGATGCAATACTGTTCTCTTCACCAAAACAATGTCTCATCGAACTGACGAAATAAATATCAATTAAACTACCATGAGCATATATAGCAACATCATCTCAAAAAACATCTATGCTAACATAAAGCATGTCACAAATAATCACCATCCAATGGTGTATCATCACATCATAAAATAAATCCACCATCGCTGTACTGTCAGCGATCAAATACATCAAAACAAAGTACCAAGATCTATCAAAGTAAAAACATACTATCAGGAAACATAAGCAAAACGGAGGGGTACTATAGTAGTAATCTTATTAATATATATATATGTATATATTGTTTCATTATTCTTATGTGAAAATGAATTTTATATCAATATCCTTAATTGGGAATGTGAATATTCTTTGAGATTTCCATGTTTAGTAAGTAAGGTTAGCGTACCTTTACAGTATATCTACACACATACATACAAGTTGTGTATATACAAACTTCATACTTGCGTATATAAAATTCAATTGAAAGTACTTTTACTTCTTTCTATGAAGATCATCCAATCAACTATTTCGCAATATCTTTACAACTTGTATTTTTTGAGATGAAAATTAATGCATATTGGAAAAAACATACTAAAGTAGCCATAAGCATATTGAAACAAGAAACTATGTGTATATTGAAAGTTCAAACAAAAAACCAAACATATTTGCAAGCCTAGGGGAATACCTAGAAAAATTGCATCCTCAAATCGTCTTTCAAAATGCCAACCAACCTTTGCGCGCATCTTCAATATTCACGTGTCTACAAAGGGATGTCGCAAGGGTTTAAATATCCCTAAAACCACATTAAAATCCGTGCGAAAATCAACTTTATTTTCCCACGCTTTTTCTTGACGAGTTTTCCCCAATTTCGACGAGTTTTGATGAAAAAATCAACAAGTTTTTTGCTGCAAATTGTCACGAGTAAACCCGTGAGTAAATCGTGCGATTCTCAAAACCCATGAGTACTCACTGAGTAGGCGAACTATGGTCATGACAAGCTCACATGAAGCCTTCCAAATTTTTTATTGGTTGTTTACAAGGTGCAAGTGTAGCACTACACCCTGATATCCCCAATTTTAGTAAAAATAAGGGAACATCCTACTTTGATATTAATAAGTGGGGATGAGAAAGTTGGGGAGGTGGTGCAAGGGAGTTAAGGATGGCCCATGACAGGTGTCTAGGCCATAGTGGAAACCCAAAAATCAGTTGTGATTGAAAACTTAGGAACTTTTTTTAATCTTCTCAATGATGGTTTGGACATTTTTTGTTATTCCATTTTTAGCAGCTTTAAAATAAATATCCTTAGTTGTTTATTCAACCTGTTGAGTACATGGGGGCCTTAATTTGAAGTCATTTTTTTATCAATCAAAAAATGATAAAGGGTTCTTACAAAAATTGGGAGCTTGAAGGTTTATAATCACATACATATATTGTATTTCCATCAACAAACACCAAGCTATAAAGTTTAGGCTGCCAAATTTTTACATGATGTTGGTGTTTCAATTCGCACCTCTGGAATGCGGATTAGAAATGGACATCTATGCATAGATAAACTGCTCTTCGAATTAGGAGGGGAAGCTCCTTCTTTGCTAATGTTGCTTAAAGAAAGTAAACTAAACCTAATTTGCCAATCTTTTTGTTCAACTAAGAGCACAAAGTTATAAAACTCAAGCATCGTAGCTAAGATTTTCTCTTTTAGAAGTTCAACTACGATTAAGCCTACTCTAATGACGTTTCTAACTACTCAAGTAAACATAGAGGTTGAGAATTAGAAATGAACAAGGAATAATTCTTTGACACAAATACTTAAACAAACTTTCTTCCAATGCACATTTACTGTACTTTCAATGCAAGCTGAAATACAGATCATATAAGCATAACACATAAAACAGAAACCTGAGACAGTAGATCAAAGCAAATGAGGCATAAGATTTCCTTTTCTCAAATTTCAAGTAACAAAGATTACACTTCTAGGACAGCAGGATTGTAGCAAAATAGGCTTACAATTTAGCGATCAAACTAGAAAACATTGACACAAGTAACACATGAATTGAACAATAACTTGCAGCTAAAAGAGGCATACAAGTTTTCTCTAACATTAAGTGAACAATACTCAATAACAATTAGAAGGCACTAGTAGGCTCAGCGTTTTGTTATCACAAGCACATTTAAAAATAAATGGGCAAGACTGCCCTTATTTATACACAAGCAGAGAAGTAGGGAACCCTAAAATCTCCTTGCTTTTACAACTAAGACTTGCCAACATACAAGCTTTATTTCTAAAACTAAAACAAGATAAGCATCTAACAACCTATGAAAGTATAAAAACAAGGAAAGTGCCAACTATTACATCTTGATTTCTTTCTCCTTCAAAGAATGGATAAGATTGGAAAGAAAGCTGGGAAAAGTTGTTATTTTAAATCTCAACCACATCCGCCAAAAAGTGGGAAACTGTATCTGTATTAGGAGCATCAATACTATCTATAGCAAAATTTCTCTTTTCCAAGATCTCTTCACCTTCTGCAATTGAACTTAGAGAATCTTTCACATCTTTAGTTGCTTTATCGAATCTTGCTGACATCGCTGCAATCTGACTCATCCTTCCAACAGCAAGATCACTGCTAACACTTCCACGAACAATGTTTTGGAACTTTGCTTGTAGTTCATCAAGTTCAATGAAAGAACCATCACCATGACAATACCAACAATGGATCTCTGAAACAAATTCACTTATGGACTAGAGAACATCAACAACCCTTTGTCTGTATACAACTAATTCTTCAGAGATTCTTTCATAAGTTCTCACCTTGAAGAGGTGATGTTCTTTCTATGCAAGGATTTGTCTCTTATGTTCTCTTGAAACCACTGAGCCATATGCAGTATTCAAATATGCAATGATAATCTTGTGTATTGGTTTCACCTCCACTATGCACTGCTCAAATCCTTGAATCCCTTGGCATAAATCATGGGTATTATACCTTAGCTGATATATCTCTGCAAAAACAATTTTTCCTCTGGTGATGAATTCTTCAATCCAATCCCACATATGCTTCCCATATACAACCAACTATCTTAACTGATGTTGATCAGCTGGTGTCTCTAGAATCTAGGGCAACAACTGAGTAGCCTGTGAAGTGCTATGAAGAAGGTTAGAAATATATTGCCTGAGTTGTCGATTTTCAGCCTTGAGGGCTGCCTTATCCTCTCCGTCTTTAAGCACTCTATCCTTCATATTTTCTACTACAATGTTGAAGAGATTTACATCTGTGTGCCTAATGCTTTTGCCGAGATTTGCCTTAAAAACTATGAAATCATCAACCTTAATCTCATCAATATTTTTATCTTTGAAGGCATAGCACTCTCAATGATAATTTCACCTTCTCGATTCCTTTCCATGTGAACTTGTTTCTTGGGCTTCTTTACGTGCATCTTGGTAAATGCTGTCAAGTTCTGCAAAGTTTAGCTGATATGAAGGCTCCTCCTCTTCCTTCCCAAACGCTTCAAGCCAAGACGAGGTGTCTCTACTAACTTCCCTGGGAGGTTCAACTGCAGCTTCTTCAACTTCTTCATCTTCTAAATCAATATGGATCGGAGTAGACCTCGGTGATAGTGGAGAATCATGTGGCAAAGGCACTTCTTGTGGCGCAGGCTCTTGAGGTGGAACTTCTGCTACAATTGTTGGTTGCTCCTATAGAACTATATTGGAAAAGTCTAACCTTCTCTTTACACTTTTTGTTGTTCGGCTACCCTTCACACCTTCTAAAGGATGATTGATAGCCTTCATCTTTGGTTGTGGTCTAGAAGAAGGACGAGATGACTACACCATTGGTGGCTCTGTGGCTGGAATAGCTTTCTTCTGATTCCTCTTGAGGCCTAAGAAAATATCACTGTTCTTCATAACTCGGCTGCTTCTTTCTTCAACTGAGATGCACTCTTTATTGGACCAATTGACTTGTGGAAGTGGTTGCTGCTCAATTTGATTTCGGGTGTACATAGGAAGAAGTATTTCTCCATCATCATCGGACAATCCTTTAGTATCTTCTGACAAGCAATCTTTCATCTGATGGAGTGTAAGCCTGCTGTTACTTCGCCTCCATACTTCGAACTCATCTCTGCAATTAGCCCAAAAATCTTCAAGTGCAGCACATGAGCATAATTTTGACCAAGACGTTATGCGAAGACACCATGAGGATCATATGATCATCTCTCGTTGAATGGCTTGAGATCAAATTTTGATAACTCGTCACCCATTAACTTAGCATCCATCGATGATCTACATCTGTAGATTCCTAACTCAAAAGGAAAACTGAAAGCAGCCTTCTTTTGATTCCGCAAGAAAGTGTGAACTTCATACACTTGCCTCAGGAATCCATGAAAACCACCTCATCTGAAGGATATCTTGGCAACATGATTGGACTACTTGAGAAGCTGTACACTATGATGTAGGAGAATGTAGGAAACTGGATGAACCAATCCGCCCACTCCACCATTGATGCCTTGGCAGTTGATGAAATCCGCACATGCAACTCGTTGTCTAGGCCTCTCACCGTATGCATCAAGAATGCCTCATTTACCCTTTTGTAGTGATGTGCTGACTCTGAAGCTGAGGGTAATGATTATAAACATGTACATCCAAAGTTCCTACAATATTCAATCCTCTGAATTTGCCTTGAAAGGACACTAGGTAGACTAGATATGAAATCATGTGGAACTCATGGATTTTGAAATATTCCATTATTTGTTGGTGAAGACAATTGCTGATCAAAGTTGGCCAGTCATAGAGCTCTGTTTTCTTCATGATATGAGAGATGACATAGAACATCCAAGGCTGGAATTTTGTGGCGTCTGCTTGACCAGTGACTTAGTTGAGCAGAGTAATCATTATTACAAACTCCTCCTTGAATTATCTACGCCCAATGTTCCTTGGCAAAGTGTTGTGTTATTCCTTCAACCATTTATGTGCAACTTTCTTGCGGTATTTATCTTTGTGTATATGGCACACCTTGTCATGCATTCTTCAATGGAGATGGCAAAATTTTCTGACCAAGGTGGTATTGAAAAGCATTTTTTAATCATGTTTGTCTTGAGGCTGCAAACAACTCTTCCATCTGTTGCTTGAATTTCTCCTACTGCGAGGTTGTAATGCTTGATACAAGCAATTACGAACTCTAAAATTTGCACTGAGAGGGGAACTGATGCTACTGCAAGTAATCTAGAATGACCAAGGTGTTTGATTGCAACATTGTCTGTGTCTTCCAAGGCACGCAAATTGAACAATGGTTTGATATGATGCAAGTCAGTTTCACAAGTTTTGATAAAATCATGATATGGCATTGATTTGGTCTTGAATTTGATGGGAGAGTACTCCATACTGAAAATCTTGAAGATTGACTGTAAACTTGACTATGTTTGGACAAATTCTGCACAAACCCTAAATTTAGCTTGCTGATTTTTCTTCTTCAAATATGCAGATTTTTTCAAAAAAAATCTGAGATATGGGTTTTGTAGAGAATCTCATTGCAAGAAGACCCAGATCATTCGTTTTTGAAAAATTGTTGATGGCTGGTTGAAGAACTGAAACCCTAATTTTTGAATTTTTTCTAAAAAAAGCTAAGAGTTGGGTTTTGTGTGGAATCACGTTTTGTATAAACCCAGTTGATCAGATTTTGAAAATACTGAAGATTTCTTGGACATGCATAAAAAAGCAGGTTCTTGAAAATTGAATTTTTTTCCAAAGTTGTTGAGAATCATGAACTGAGCTAACCCAGATTGCTGAAAATTGAAAAAGATGACCCCCTCCCGAAAATTGATGCTCTGGAAAAATAAAGCATGGAAAAAGGAGCCTCTGTGTGAGCTAATATGGAAAATATGAAGAAATCTGAAAAATCTCCAAATTTTAGCCTTTGAATCTTGAAATGAATAAAATTTTATGTTTCTTCTTCTTTTTCCTTGGACACCACCTACAAAAATTGTGAAGAATGTGTAATGTTCCCTGCTGTATCTAATGTAAATTTTCTCAATTGCACTTGGAAATTTCGTCAAATGGTTGGCTTGCAAGTGTATTTTTGTTGTAATTGATTCAGTTTGCCTTTCTTGTTTGAATGTTGGTAAAATACATAGAATGACCCAACTAACAATGCTACAAGGTTTCAGTTGCAACTAGAAATATAATGCAATATATTACTGACTTTTCAAGATCAATTATGCATCTACAACAAGAGACATTAAATCAAACACTTTACAGGCAAGTTCCAACTTCAATTTTATTGAGTATTGCAGAAGTGCAATGCAACTGAGTGTAAATACTGGCAATCTTCAATGCTGGTGTGAACTAGTTACAAACTCAATGATGAAATGACTCCCAATCTAGTTAGAGACAGTTCTCTCTTGAATAGAAATGACTTACAATCTTTATCACTGAGAATACAACTAGATATCAATATGTAATGAGCTACAACAAGATTACAACGCAATGCTAAAATGGAGAACCTGGATATTATTGAATAATTGATCCTTGCTTGTGTTGTCCTCCAAATGATGTCTTCAAGTTCACTGCTCAGCCAATCCTCCAATTGTGTCTTCAACCAGCTAGATGACGTCTTCCTCATAATGATTCTTTTGTACTGCCATCACAATGGAATATGATAGTTGCCGCAAATATACCTGGGTGCGGTGGTTACTTTGTATTTATCGAATATTACCTCCAATGATGAATCGAAGCTCTATCAAAGACCGTCTCCTTCTGATCTTGTCTTATTACGCAGCAACAATAATTGCATTAAGCAAGTGATGACACAGTATTCTAGATTTATTTGATTGACCCCACTTCACTAATGTGCCCAATAATATCCTCAAATAATAGGCGACTATAGTTTTCCAATCTTGAATATAATATAGTTCCTAGGACTCAATTCGATCTTTCCTAAGTTGTCGTATCTGATAAGTAACCAAGCAAAGAGCTCCCGACCGGTCTCCAAAAACGTCCTTCCTTTATTTGAAATATCGAACCTCTAGCAGCTCTCTTCCTTTCTAACAAATTTGTCTTTATATATTTTTGTCTTTATCAAAGACGTCAAACACCATATAATTCGTCCTCCTCTTGTAAATCAGTCTCCTCTTATAATTCAGCTGCTTTATTCGCTTGTCCTATTCAACTGAGGCTATGTAGACGATGCTTCTCATAAAATCATGATTAACAAATTGATATCAATTCCTTTGGAATCGTCCTGTTCTAAGCACCACCCGATTTCTCAATCATTTATTCCTTGCTTCTTTGTTCTATTCCAATATTCACAATTTTGTCTCTTTGTGCAGATCCTCAATGCTCACAAATTATCAATCTTCTCAAATTTGGCCAGAGGCCATTAAATTTGTAAATATTCAATTCTCCACAAATGATGTAGCAATACCTCAGCTGCCACAATCAACTCAGCTAGGATAGTAATACGACAACTACTGCACCTATAAATTCACCTCATTGAGGCCCAAGTAGAAACCCTGAATGGATTCCTCAACTATCCCAGCTAGGGTTGATCTTTCACAACTGAACCTAGCACTCTAGAGTCTTTAAACCCTCGAGTGAGCTAAGCATTCAGCTTTAGCTTCTTACCATGCAGGTAATGAGAAATGTAATCCAAATCAAGTGTGTCCAAATGCTTAGCCGATAGCTTCTTAAATAGATTTCTCATTCACTTTCCCAAAAGCTTCTAGAAGAAATATTATTTTATTCCTCAAGTGACTTTATGATTTATTATTTTATTTTTAAGTCGCTTCAATACTAAATTAATTAAATAATAAGTCATCCCTTTTGATATTATATTTTATTGGAATAAATTAATAAATAATTAATTTAATATACCTCCAATTCGGGGACATGACAGAATGAATGCAAAGGAATTCTTTAAATAGGTTTTTAGGTTGAAAACTTGTTTTATTCTCCAACTTGAAAACTTCTTGAAGTCAATCCTGAGCAGGTTCATTGAATGTGGACATTTTTTAGAAAGCTTCATGATGCAAACTTGAAAATTTGACTAAGGCATTGAGCCTTGGGCGTCTTTCTTGTCTAGAGGCGTTTTTCCTCTCCAAACTTAGCCAATTTTCTGACAATTTAAACTTTTGCTTGAGTTTTGACCCCAGTTTGATCATGATTTCCAGACGCTCGATGAATCCTATGAACTGGCTGAATGATCCATTGCGGAGCCTGACTGAGTCTGAGAAGATTATCCTGGAGGAAACTTTTGATAAAAACATTATCTGATCCCTCAAAATGTTGGGCGCCCCTAGCTAGCTGGGGCGCCCATCTTCACCAGTGTTAGCCATTTTTTGACATTTTTCAATTTCATCATAATTTCTAACCTTCAAATGAATTTGTGATTTCGGGAGCTAGATTGACCCGATGAACTGACTGTCATATTCATTGGATAGCTTGATGAATTCAGAGGGGGGTCTTCTGGAAGTGATTGCCTCGGAAAAGTAGTTTTGGGGGGTCAAAAGCTTGGGTGCCCCTAGCTAGCTGGGGCGCCCATCTCCTCCAGAGATAGTTTCTTTTTTGGTTTTTTATCTTCTGCTTTTGACTTTTTCAATTTTGCACAAGTTTACCCCTTTGTTTAGTCTGTGATATCTTATGATTGCCAACTCTGATGACCTTGCTAATGATTGCATTGGAGAGCCAGTGCCAAACTGAAGAAATGCTCTTGGAGATGACTAACCCTAATATTCCCTTCTGGATACTCAAATCCTTGGGCACCCCAGCGAGCTGGGGAGCCCATCCTTGCCAGAATTAGTCATTTGTTCTAATATTTTCATGGTTTGCAATTTGCCACATTGTCAAGATTCCTCTGATCGATCTAAGATTCCAACTGACTGGTTGATCTCATGGTCTTGCTGATAGATCCACTACGAAGCTGGGAAGATTCTGAACAAGATGTCATGGAGGCACAAAACCCTAACTCTGACATTTAATGCCTTGAAATCATGGGCGCCCGTGGCTAGCCAGAGCTCGTATAGTCTCCAGAGATGTTTTTATTTCTCATTTTTCAATTTCTCCCTCGTTCCTCATTCACCACTTTGTTGGCGTTTCAATTCGCACCTCTGGAATGCGGATTAGAAACAGACAACTATGCACAGATAAACTGCTCTTTGAATTAGGAGGGGAAGCTCCCTCTTTGCTGATGTTGCTTAAGAAAGTAAATTAGAACTAATTTGCCTATCTTTTTGTTCAGCTAAGAGCACAAGGTTATAAAAGTCAAGCGTCGTAGCTGAGATTTTCTGTTTTGGAATTTCAACTACGACTAAGCCTACTCTAATAACGTTTCTAACTTCTCAAGTAAACGCAGAGCAAGAGAGTTAGAAATGGACAAGGAAGGATTCTCTGACATAAATACTTAAATAAACTCTTCTCCCAACATGCATCTACTTACTTTCAATGCAAGCTAAAATAAAGATCATATAAGCATAACACATAAAACGGAAATCTGAGACATTATATCAGGGAAAAGTAGGCACAAGACTTTATTTTCAAATCTCAAGAACAAAGATTACAGTTTTGGGACAGCAGGATTGTAGCAAAATAGACTTATAGTTTAGAGATCAACCTAAACACATTGACACAAGACAAAATAATTGAGCAATAACTTGCAGCTAAAGAGGCATGCAAGCTTGCTCTTACACAAAGTGAACTAACATTGAATAACAACTTGCAGCATTACAGGCTTGCAATTTGCTATCACAAGCACGGTTAAGAAAAATGGGCAAGGCTGCCCTTATTTATACACAAGTAGAGGAGTAGGGAACCCTAAAATCTCCTTGCTTTTACAACTAAGACTTGCCAACAAGCAAGCCTTATTTCTAAAACCAAACAAGATAAACATCTAACCACCTATGAAAGCAAAAAAAGGGAAAGTGCCAACTGTTACAACTTTTTTTCTTTCTCTTCTTCAAAGAGTGGATAAGAATTGAGACAAGAATAGAAAGAAAGCAGGAAGAAGGCTTCTAGATGACCGTAACTGTGACGACCAAACCCGTACGTCAAATTTAAAACTTTTGAATTTAACCACAATGAGTAAAAACAATGCCTTTTCAAAAAAAAATTTCTTTTCAATTTCATAAACATGATATATCATTTTGCAACTTTAACTATTTATTTCCAAAAGAAACTACAAAATAAAGAAGAATAAGATACATACATAGCTCGTAAGATTTTGGCACAAATAGAAGTAAGAAGGTCTAGGAGTTCGTCCTGTCAAATCTTGGATCATCGGCCGATTGTTGAGGAGGAGAAACATCACTCGAGCGTTTTCCCGCCAACCACGGACTTATAATGCGGTCCCTCGCATGATCATTTTACAATGAACGACCCTCCCTTTGAAGAAGAGATTGGTGGGGTATCCTTTAACGATTACCAACTGAGCATAGTGTTGTGTTCCTACATATCTAGGTTCTATGCATACAACTCTTGAACTAGTGTGTTTTTCGGGATCACGGTGAACTGACAGTGTAGTTCCACAACTAAATGTAAGTTGTTCCTAACACTACTTTGGCCAAAGTGTTTACATTCAATAAAGAACGTAGGTCATCTATCACATGCACTAGCCAGGGTCAATTTCACTTAAGGCTTCCTTACTCTACATGTAGGTTGGTCTATTCGGGGTAGTTTGTACCCTAGACGTCCTACATCAAGCTAACTACTAGAAAGGAGGACAGCTTAACAGGTACTCACAATTATTTCCCCTCTACTGGACATCTTCATCCTAGGAGCTTCATTAACTTGACTAAGTTAATCTACAAACTTCTTGTGATCGGTAACTTATTAAACACCCTCAATTCTTTCCCTAGTATTTAATAACTATTTGAAATCATATACTCCATATATAGAGTTCATACAAGTAAAGCAATTTACTCCTTAATGCATCTATGAACCTAGTGTAATTCGTACACTAATGTAAGTAAGTGTAAACAGTAGTAAACATGCAATACCAACTTTCTTAAATTACAAATTGCTTCTTGTTCATGGACTTTAAAACAATTCCTATTCTTTACCTAATCTGAAGTTATTCTTTCAGAATTACATTTAGAAATCCGTTCTAAAATATAAAGAATAGAACTAGTTACAACTCCCTATCCTTGTTTATTCAGAAAATATAAGTTCAAACTTTTATTTAGAAACTCATCCTAAAATACGGAAGTAGAATAGCATGTATATTTAAATTCAAAAACATATTTAGAATTTCGTTCTAGAATATGAAAAGAATAGCATGCCTGATATATGTTTTCCCATAGATGACATTCTACTTTGAGTCTGTAACACCTTCAACCAACAGCCAAAAGACTTCTAGCTACCTCTTTTACTGAGAATCAACTTTTACACATAGCTTCAAGCTAATCTCAACTCCTTACTCTTCAAACTCATAAATGAAGAATGACAGTAAAGTATCACTGTCACTATAAATTACGCTCTCAGAATATAAAGAAAAATTCTCTCTAAATTGATGATATAGACAGAAATTGTTGAATCTATTCAAAAACCAGATTGTAAGCTCTCAGAAAATTATGTCTCTATTCTCAAAGAAAACCTAACAGCAATATGAATTGGTGAATTGAAAGAGTGAACGGGTGCCTTTATATAGAGTCTCTGCTCAACTTATTTTGCTATTAAGAAGGTAAGAAAAACGCCAGACAGCCCCAGAATAATTCAAACATGCAATGTGGCAATTTAAAGAGATGATTCGACCTTTCCTGTTGATAGCGAATACAGAAAAAATCAACATTGAAATGATAAAACTCAATATTTGACACCTACAGGTGTTTTTTTGTTTTAGGCGCTCAAACTCAGCAGTTTGTTTTGATGATTCAACAATGGTGAAAAGGTCAAGTCCGCTTGCATTCCAAGTTGCCATTTTATGGGGTTTAACAGCCAAATACTCAGCTTCCTTCAAGTCACATTGACCTGGTCATGGCGTGAGAACTCAGTCGCGCATTTTCTCTTCACGAGAATTCTCTTCATTTAAATTTTATTTTCCTTTTCAAAAGTTTCCAAAGTTTGGAATGAAATATTTTCAACATGGCATGATTTTGCCAAGGAAATTGATTCTTTTTGAAGTTACAATAATTTATTTCATGAAGATAATTGACTTCCAAAGTTTTTAAAGTAATATTTATTTTTGATAAAATCAAAACTTCGATTTCTTTTCTACACTTTATGAAATTTAAATAAAATGCCATTTAAACTTTCTTCGATTTCCACTTTATTTAATAACATATATTTATATATTTATTTTATTATATTAAAATATATATATAGTATAGCTTTAATTTACATAATATATATCTATGTATATTTATTTAAATTTAATAATTTAAATAATCTCATATACATATATATATATATTTTGTAAAAAATTGATATAGCATTAAATATATAATTATATTTACCTTTACATATATACATGTATATGCACATACATTTTTAATTACATAGTACGTATACTGCGAGCCAGTTAGCATACTTTCATTATACGTACCTATGTATATGTATATATATGTGTATATGTAAATTCCGAGGTAACATCAACATAATATTTATTCATATTCACATATATATAACAAGTTGGTTGTGGGTATGGATACATGTATATTTGCTTGTATACTTTCCTCTATATATACGTATTCATAAGTGTATTTATATCGATGCACACGTACGGGCATATCCATTTGCTCTCATACGTCTGCACTGACACGAATATACTTATGGATACGTGTATATAACGTATATATATATATACATGCCCACCTTCTAACCAGTAACATTATTCCACATACAGTTACACTGGCAAGCATCACTTATTCATGAATTCAGAAGTAGATAAGACTCCTAATGCCAACAAACAAGCCTATGGATGACTTACCCTTAATTCAACAAAGTCACTTAGCTTACTCAATCTATAGTATGTGTGTGTATGCTCAATTGGTACTCGTTACTGTTTACTCAACTAAGCTCCTCCCCGAGTGATATCTCTCCTCTTCCTGGAGGAATGAACTTGTTTCCTGCACATCATGACACGACAGCGGGAGTCATATGCTCAAAACAAGGCAGTATACATAAAACATCACAAAAAGTTAGAATAACATTATTCCATAACTTATATGCTACATTCATTCAAGAATTACATCAATAGAAGTATCCAATAATGAGACAATCATTTTTAATAGGACACATTCAATTGATAACAAGAACATGTTTTATTCATGTAAGAGATTCAAACATTACAATGCACTTCCTATGCAGTAGTAGCTATACAATCGGGGTGTAACAGTTACTTTAAATCTTGTCCACATCTGTCAAAAAACTGATTTGTTTCTTGATTTTAAGTGGAGAGTGCTGCTGAAAATAGAATGTTGATCTGCCTTGAAAAAGCAATTTCTCCAAAAAAAGTTGGGACTTAGGTTTGGTAGAAAATCACATTCCGGAGAAACCCAGATGCTTAGAAATTGAAAAAGCTAAATTCCTCCTAAAAAAGCGGCCAAAAACCAGTTTCTAGAAGAGGGAAAAGTTTCTCAATGTTCAAGAGATGAAAAAGCGGAGAGGCCCATGTGATCAAAAATGGAAAAAGCTAAGTGGCTGTTTTGAAAAGGCAACGCCCTAGAAGTTTGGAGCCTAAAAAAGCATTCCTCCTTGCTCACTGATCTTGGAATCACGAAGAACACCGAAAAAGCATGTCGTTTGGGTCTTCAAATCTTCGTTGAGAGAAAAGGGCAAATCTTCTTGCTCTAGACGCCAACCTACAAAAATGAATAATGAAAGACAAAAGCTCTCTTAAATAAGTTGAGGTTTGAGAAAATTTGCTTTCTTTTTTCTTTAAAACTTCTCGAAGCCAATCTTGAGCAAGTACATTGAACTTGGGCATTTTCTAATGCTGAGTGATTAAAACTTTGAAAATGTTTCTAAGGAATTGAGTCTTAGGCACCTTTCTTTGCTTGGAGCACTTTTCCTCTCCAGACTTGGCCATTTTTTCACCATTTTCAAGTTTTTGCTTGATTTTACACTTGGTTTGATCTCGATTTCTGGTAGCTCGATTGATGTTGTGAACTGGCAGAATAATCCATCGCAGAGTCAGGGTGAATTTGACAAAGTTTGTTTGGAGGAAAATTTTGACAAAAACTCCATCTTGACCTTCAAAATCATGAGCGCCTATCTCTCTCTGGGGCACCCAACAAAACCAGTGTTAGCCATTTTTATGCTTTTGATGTTTTAACCTCGTCTTTTATTCTTTAGATGATTTTATGATTCCGGGAGTTAGATTGATCTTATTGACTTGCTAACTATTCCATTGCGTAGCTTGATTGCATCTAAGAAGATCATTTTGGAGATGCCAAACCCTGATTACTGCATCTGAGGCTTCAAATGTTTGTGCGCCTATCTCCTCCTGAGGCACCTAGAATTTCAGACTTAGCCACTTTAACTGCTTATTGATCTTCTAGAGACGGTTGGATCGGATAGCCTGATGTTCTGAGGGGGGTTCTCTGGAGGCTGCATCTGAGGCTACAAAAGCTTGGGCGCTCCTGGCTCTGGGGCGCCCAACTCTTCCAAAGGATTTTATTCTGAGATTTTCACCTTTTCTTTTGACTTTTAACATTTTTCTCATGTTTCTCCCTCTGTTCTGCCTTCAATATCTAGTGATTATCAACTCTGATGGACATTTTGATGGTTCCATAGGGAAGTTTGATGAAGACTAAAGAAGTCATGCTGAAGGCTTTGACTGCAAATTCACCCATTTATGCCCTCAAAAGCTTGGGCGCCCTTCTCCTTCTGGGGTGCCCACCATTACCAGACTTAGACAGTTTCACAAGATTTTCATTCTTCAGACTTGAACCTTCATGTTATACGTTCTGTTTGATCTGGATTTTCCGGAGATTAACAAGTCTAATGATCTGACGAATACAACCACTGCAAAGCTGGCAGAATCCTGAAGGCAATGAGAATATTAGCCAACCCTAATTGTTGGATTAGGTCTTCCAAAAGGCTGGGCGCCCCTGGCCACCTGGAGTGCCTAGAGTTCCCAGACTTTGATTATTTTTTGATATTTTCATGGTTTGCATTTTGCTCCTTGGTTGAGACCTCTTTATTTGATCTCCAATTTTGGGCGACTAATTGATCGGATGACTATACTAATGGATTCACTACGGAGCTAAGAAGATTTTGCTGAGCAACATTGTCTGGGAGCACAAACCCTAATTTCATCATTTGATCTCCTTGAAAAGTTGGGCGCCTATCTCTCTAGGGGCCATGTCTGGCAGACTTAGTTTTTATTTTGCCATTTTCAACTCTCCTTTGTTCCTCGTGGCTTGCATTTGTTTCAACCGGGTTGAGATGAAAAATTCTTTTTCTAAGGCATGAGTGTTTGGGCACCTAGATCGAAATATGCAAAGAACCGGACTAAATTTTTAAATTTTTGCCAAGTACAATAAATGCATAGCACCCGTTAGGGTTAGATAAATCAAACCAGCAATTACAATATAACTCTTTGCCAAGAATGCGCACTCAATCTCAACAAGAGAGAGGCTGTCATATGGCAAGAGGATCGTCAGTACAATAAATCAGAACTGCAACTGAAAGTAACTCAACACCAAGTATGTGCTACCCAAACCAAAATGGAATGAGGTGACCATATGGTGGAGATTTAAAGAAATACAAATGCAACTTCAAAATAAACTCAACACCCAGAATGTGCTTTCAAACCCAGAGTGGGAATGGAGCTACCATAGGGCAGAGATGGAAGATATTACAATGCAATTCAACTATAGATAGGCGGCAAGCTAGCCTCTTCCACTTATGCAGTGGGCAATTACAAAACATAAAGAGCCATAATGAAGAAATGCTGACAGTACTACTGTGCAGCTTACAATATGATGGAGAATGCCTACAAAAACACGGATTAGATCTCTTCAATTTGCTGCAATGATAAGTATGTCCTCCACATGGTCTAATATGACTATTTAGCACTCTATCCACACTAAAATTCAATTTTTCCAAGTCTGGTCTGACAGACCAGCAACATGAATGACTGAACCAGCACCCCTTAGACTCACTAAAATGCTCATATATCACTCTAAACAGACCCAAAAGACTTCAAATTTGATGCAATGGACCTATAAAAAGATGGCGCCTAGTTTAGTTATGAGAAAGGACAGCTAAAAGTGGCTATTAATTAATGGCACGGATCCCAAAGCACTCCAGAAAGGGCGCCCTACAAGGAATGACGAATTTGCTTTATAAAATCATAAACTTCATATTAAAATCTGCAAATATTCATGAAGGGTCACTTCCAACAGAGAAAACCAATGAGACAATACCCAGAACAACTCTTTTTGTATTTTTTGATTTATGAGTGAAACTATAGATTCAGCCCTGTTATCAGCAACTCCAGAAAATGACATAAAATGCAATAAACTGAACTACATAAGTAAACCCAAACTACAAATGCAAACCTCACTACAAAATGTCACTCAAACAAGCAAACCTCTCCACTAGGTGCTATCTCTCAAGCACGAAGTCGAGCCAAGGCTAGGAGGCATTCATTCCTCGAAGCAATCCTGTTACCATTTCGGCAGCATAACAATATAGAAGTCATAAGATACTGAAAATGAAGGCCCAAGGCTTCCTTATATAATTTTGAGAAGACCCTCCAGAAGCTTCTAGAAAAGAAACCCTAATTTTCAAATTTGAATTGTCTTCTTTTCCCTCCAATTTGGGCGCCCCCTTTCTCAAGGTTTAATTTTACTTTATTTTAAAATCTTCACTCCATAAAATGGGCGTCCCTTTTCTCCAAGTAATACTTTGAACTTTAATATATAATAATTCACCTCAATGAGGCGTCCACCCATAAAGACCACCTTTTAAAACAACTTAAAGTTCAATCACTAGGCTAAGGGGGGGTCAACAGTAAAATATAACATTAAAATATGACTTTATTTAAATAATTTGACTTATCTCTCCAAATGCGCCCCAAAGCCAAAAATGAACAAGCCAACTGAACTGACTGAAGAAGAAAGCCAACTGCACTAGAAACTGCATGATCACTGCCAAAAATAGAATTTACTAAAAATAGTAAATTCAGAAAGTCGCTTGGATCAAACTGCATGCGATACCATTGCGAAGCTTTCTGAAAACCCAGAAAGAATCCGCACTCCAAAATCCCAAACTCCGAGATGTAGTCGTCATAACTTACTAAAAATAGTAAGTTCAGAAAGGTTGCCCGACGTATTTGCAAGTCATACCTCTGCGAAGCTCTCTGAAAACCCAGAAGGAATCCAAAATCCAAACAACCAAACTCCAACAAGCAAAACCCTGAATCATCAAGAGAACCCATCAAACAGCCAGAAACCGTAATTCTGCCACTAACCAGCCGACAGCACACTGGGAATAGGCTACCAATCACTGAAAAGTGAAGTGCTAAAAATGGGGACATTACAGTTTGCCCTTCCCAAAATTGCTTGTCCTCAAGCAATACCATCATAACTCCCGAAACGTTAAGATTGATCCATACCAAAACAAGTATGATCCCAGGTTCCCAAATCCATCTCAGGAAGGACCCACTATGCGACTGCTGCACTACTCTGATCACATCAGTAAAATCATCATGCCAATGTTGCACTAACCTCCCTTGTAACTCCAAAGTGTTACCATCCATGATACTCAAATTGAAAGATCTTAAAGGACTGAGATCAAAATCATGCAGCGTCTCATGTACAAGATGCCCAGAGTCAACAGTAATAATCATACCACTATCAACCACAATTCTAGGCAAGAAGAAGGATAGGCTACTCAACTCAAAATCAATCTCCTCAGCATACCTCCTCATGGTAACAAACGAAGTCATGACTGCAAATGTGACATCTTCGAATCTTCTTGCAAAGAGGAAAACAATCCTTTGCAAGAGCTCAACAAACTCATACTCACGTCTCCTCATGGAGCTACTATGCACCAACTGAATTATATTGATACCACCATGAAGACTACATAAAACTCTCATAGTTCCAACCTCATGAATCTCAGAATGATGAATCAAAACAAGTGGTGGTTCGCTGTCCTGAACCCACAATGAGAGAGAACTATCAAAGTTAACATCACAAGCCTCCATAAGATGAACCTCGAGAATAGAACTGGTGTGAAGGAACAAATAGTCTCTGCTGTTCAAGGCTAAAGTCAGCGAAGAGCAATCTGATTTTAGTGCTTCACACAAGAAAAAACAGCAGCACCAAAGAAATTCCCAAGTGTGAGTGTATGAGATGAGCATAGAGTTGCAAGTTAATCCCTCGAAAATGGCAGGAAAACATATTAGAGCAATCTCCAACTGAAAATTACCACCTCTTTGGCAAGTAGTGAAGGAAAAACTCTTCCAAACGAGAGTAATTCCACAAGTAAAGTGGCTGGTATGCTTCCAACCAGCAAGCACGTGTCTCAAAATCTGCCCTTGTATTAGTAGAAGGTCACTCCCAAGAGCAACCGATCGTTCATCTCTCCAACCCATACTCAAAATTTCTCTCCAATCCATTTGTTGATGTACAAACGGAACCATCAAGTGACTGGGAAAGAAGGGAACATCACCAACAAATCTGGAATTTTGATCCTTATCCCTCCAAAAGTTCTTCTTTCCACAAGCAATAGGCTCCATCAACCCATGTTGAGAATCCCAAACATGGACACCCAACTGAAAAATATTTTCAACACACTGAAAATAGAATTCAACACAACCCCAAGTGCTGGTCAAAACCAAGTGCATACTCCTAAAATAGGCATTCCCTCTGATTAACCTCTGAAACCAATCCATGAAAGCTTCAACAACACTGGAGCATGAAACAAAGGATGACTTCAAATTCAACTCCCAAAATAGACTAGCATCACTCAACCCACGGAATGGATTGACAAGAGTGTGAACACCATGTTCTGGTTCATCTTCTATCACAAAAAGAGGATTATCATAAGTTTCCTCAACACCCACTTCAAAGAGAGGATTGTTAAAAACTTGAAAATCACTCCTTATATCTTGCTGTTCCAAATCAGCACATGCAACTTCTGATTTTCTTGAGACACTTTCAAGATCAAACTCCTCTTGAAGACTATCAAGCTCTCCAATCACTTGCTTGATTTCTTCAGCTCTTTGTGCACCCTCTTGCTCCTTGGAAAGTTTGAAGTCAACAAATTGGTCTTCAACCTCCATTAGAGCCAACTGAGTTTCTTTCAACATGTCCTTTGTTGATTCAAGCTCAAGAGGCAAGCTTCCATCGCCCTTCCTTTCTTGAAAGTACCTGCTGTGACCTTTCACACATCGGCCCCATCTCAAAGATGGGGACCCTAAATTTTGCTCCGTTCCGGCCTTTTGGCTTGGGTTTTCCTCTCTCTCTCTGTGTCTCTTTTCTGGTGTCCGTCTTTCGGGGGGTTGTGTCCGTCATTGAGCTTAAACGCGAAATATTGGCCAAGTCTAAAATTAGGGTTTCATCGCTTCTGGCCAGTCCAAGGTCAAGTAAAGTCAGTAAATTGAAAATTGAACTTCTTTAACGCTGTTGTCGCTAGGTATCCAATGTGCTTTCAAAGAAGTTTTCTTTACCGATTCCAAGGTACTCACTATTTTAGTAAGTGTGGAAACATAGCGACCAATACCTATTTTGAGATTCCGATACCACATAGCATTCAAAGATAATGTTTTGGCGCGGCAAAATTTGGTTTAAAACATGCAACTTCTATTTAAAATCTCGGGCTTCCTGATGAATTCGGTCCGTGATGCAGGTTTTTCTTGCATGTCCTGATATTCCTTCCGCTTCAAACCTCGCGATGATGTAACATGCAAAATGAGACGGTCACTTTCAGATCTTCCGGAGGCTATTTTAGGCTCTTGCATGTCGGTTTCTTTGCATGCTCCGTGATCGATGGGTTTTTCGAGAGCTTCGTGAATGGTATGACATGCAAATGAAGATTCTCACTCAGTAAGGAACTTGCTATTTTTAGCAAGTGTGTCCCGGCAACCGCTTCCCAGCAGTTCGGATTCACGAGCTGATCGCGGTGCCACAGAAACGAAGGGAAACCGAGTTCATTTGGTATGCATGCAAAGCAAATTAGGGTTTCCAACTTCGGAGCCTAAAAATAGTCGTAAAAACTCAGAATCTTCAAAAACCGGTGTAAACCACCGCGATCAGCATTCTTCAGGCTATCTGCTGGTGAAATTTCGTCAATGGAACACTTTACTTCATTTATAGTAAGATAATCGGAAATAGGCTAAAAATAGTAAATCTAGTGCATGCCGCTGTCAGCCAGCCAGTCATGTGGTGAGGAGCTACTTCATTCAAATTTCAACTTGATCGCTTGAGCTATCGTAAACATGAGCTTACTATTTATAGTGCTTTCACCTTCAAATAGGCTAAAAATAGCAGTCAGCTAAAATGGCGTATTAATAAGACAACAAGGTTGAGGATGCAAGCAAAATTTCCGCCGCTCCGAGCTTCCAGATACAAATTCCCGAGGACTTACTTCATAAATGGCGCGTATAAGCAAGCTAGCTTAAAGATGATGAAAATTTGTCTAAGTCCGAACTTGTTCAAAGCAGGCATAAGGAAATGCGCCCAGCTAGTGAGGAGGCATAAAAAAATTTCTAAGTGTGAGTTCATCCTTCACACAGGGCAAAATGCGCCCAAGGCACAAGAAGTCAAAGGAAGTCAACAATCTTCGTCCTGCTCAGGGGTCCAAATGCGCCCAAAGAAGGAAGAAAGCTCAGAAAAGTTGAAAAATTTTCTAAGTAAAGGAAATCCGCCTCACCCCTCTAAATGCGCCCAAGATACAAGTTCATCCTTCACAGGAGGTGAAATGCGCCCAAGGGCAAAATGGTCAAAGCAAAGTCAACACTCAAATCCTCCTCCACATCAAAAATGCGCTCATCCTGTAGCATAGGCAAAATGCGCCAAAGTTGTAGAGGGTCAAAGCAAAGTCAAACATTTTCATCCTTCCCACTAGGCAAAATGCGCCCAAACAGGGCCATGTGAAGACAAAAATTGGAAGGTGAAGAGTCACCCAAGAACGTTGGAGAAAGTTCATCCACCAGCAAGTATAAAATGCGCCAAGTTTGAAGAGAGTCAACAAAGTCAAAGATTTCGTCCGCCTCACCCCCCTAAATGCGCCCAAACTTGTGCATGTCAGGACGAAAATAGAGAAGGTGAAGGGTCACAAGGGACGTGATAGCAAGTTTATCCTTCTCCTACATAGAAATGCGCCCATGTTTGGATAGTAAATGGTGAATAAGAGTGGTAATTTAGGTGAAAATTTTGCCAAGGCATGGTAAATTCAAGGTGAAAGCTAGGCGTTATCCTCCATCATGTGTAGAATGCGCCCAAGGTGGTGGGCCTTAGAGAAAATTGCTAGGCGTGTGTGTTGGGCGCCTAAAGCCTAAAGGTGTGTGGCGTGATTTTAAATCCCTCTTCAAATGCTATATGCGCCTAGGGAGATGGGAGTTATAAGGTGAAATGGAAATATTGCTAAGGCGTGGTGTGTGTTGAAAAATGTTTGAAGGGAGTTATAAGGTGTTAAAGTATTTTCTAAGGTGGTGAAGGCAAAGTGGCTAAGGCGTGATTTTAAAATCCTCCCAAGTATGTTAGGCGCTTAAAATATTTTAAAATAGCTTGAAGGCGTTGAAATATTTGAAGGTGGTGGAAATAAAATAAAGTGTGCTAGGCGCCTCAAGTAGAAATAAAATATTTTCTAAATGTTGGAGAACTCCTCTAAGGCGTTGGATTTTTTTTTAAGGTGTGGAGTGTTTGCAAATGAAGTGAGAAATAAGGTGTGCTAGGCAAATAAATTTTTCTCTAAGTGAAGATGATACTTCTCTCGCTGGCAGATGATCAAATTATTTTCCAACGAAATTTTTTCAAAATGCAAGATGATTGAAATATTTTCTAAGGCAAATTATTTTCCCTTGGAAAATACGCCTAGAGCTCAAAGTAATGAAGTTTTCCGAAGCACGAGCCAATTTTCTCAGCAGTAGAGTCAAAGGTGAATGATATTGCACAGATGAATTCAAGTTCTTCAGTTTGGAGCAACACAGGATGATCGCAGGCGAAGAATCAATTTAAAATGGTGAAAATAATATTTTTTTTCTAAGGTTCAAAATTCGAAAAATTAAATGAACCCATTCGTTGGGTACCCATGGATTCGAGGCGTTCTGAAGAAAATTTTCTTCTGGGTACTGAACATTTGCAATGGTGGATGGATTTCCAAGTCTTTCAAACTTCGCCGACACTTTTTCAGTGAAGAATTTAATCAGTGCTCAAATTGTGAATTTTCCTAAGGGAAAATTTAAAATTTTCTAAGGCAAATTTGAATAAAATATGTTTTCAAGATGAATTTTCTCCGAATGATGAATTTGAGGTCAGTTGCTTAGATAATTTTGATCAAATTCTTCAAGGATGGATTTTTCAGAGCAGAAGAGAGTTAAAATTCAAATTCCAGTAACAGAGCTCCGGCTGGTGAGTAAAAAATGATGAATTTAAATTAAATTTTTCGAAAAGAAATTCAAAGGCGCCAGTCAAAGTCAAGTTTCTAGAAGAATAATATTCCCGACGACTGGAGACAAGTGTCAGAAATACCAGAGAGGGAAAATTCGAATTCTTGAAGTGGAGTAGTGGAAGTTTAATACACTGGCTAAAATTAACTTCTTCTAGAATTCGAGTTTTGGTTATAAAAAGAAGATGTTTCTCACTTGTTTTCACAGCTGAGGAAGTCGAGTTTGCTCTGAGAGTGAAGTGTTGCAGTGAATTGTTGCTGGAAAAGTTTGAAATCTGAATGTTGCTAAGTTGAGAAAAGGACGCCTTGAGTTGCTAAGGAGTGGCATAGCTGAAGTAGAAGAGGTACGCCTTTGCTGGTTGAAGAAGTATTTGCTGAAGATTGAAGTTGCTTGTGAGAGGTACGACTTTGCTAGTGTTGAGGCTGAAGTCTGATTTGTTGAGAAAGTTGAAGTTGCCAGTTGAAAGGGAGGACGCCTAGAAGTAAATTGCTGAGAACTCAAAAGTACGAGTTTGCTAATTGCTAATACGAAGTCACGAAGTTCAAATTGCTGATTGCAGATAGTGAAGTAAAGTCATCAAAGTCCACTTAGAAATCTGTTCTAAGTGTTGGAATTCGAATTTATTCAAGAGAAGAAGCTGAGATGGCTGAAGCGAGGACAACCGGAAAGGACAATGGTGCCTCAAGACAAGCTGTGATCAAGAAGCTGAGCAAAACATTCATGCCAGAGTCGAAGTTTATTTCAAAGCTAGGCAAGTTGACGAACACTAACCTGGGCTCTGTCAACCTGGAGACCTTCAAGAACAGGCTGTTTGGAAAAGGAAGTCATCGGGCTTCAGCCACTTCGCACAACATTGTTCGGAGTGGATTATATGCAGCTGTTGGTTTTCCGCCAACCATTCAGTGCTCAGAGCTGATAATGGAGTGCGCTAATTGCTACGAGAAGGAACACCGGTCGATCATGTCACCTGATGGCCAAGTACTCGCCAATCTTACTCCGACAGCCATTGGTGAAGCTTTTGGGATCCCAGTGCACAGGAACATGATTTACAAATCCAGGGAGCGAGCGGAGCGGATGTACGCTTCAGCTTTTGAGAGATGCATGGATACAATTAACACTCACTGGATGAGCACTCCTAAGCCATCTCGTGCGAAGTTGCCAAAACAGATCATAGCGGAGGACCTGAAACAAGAATACTGTGATCTCATCATGATGCTGAGCAGGGTTGGTGGTTGCCCACAGTCCTACATTTTTGAGCCTTGGATGTTTTATTACATCAACCTGGTGCTAGAAGGCAAGGATTATGTCAATTGGGCTGAGATGATAAGCAACAATATACATGAGCAGCTCCTGAGCTTGAGGAGGACTAAAACGTTTTACATGAGCTCCTACCTTATTTATATGTTGGCACGAATGACAAGGTACAGGGGGATTTCTTACAAAGAACCTGTGGGATGCGGCTCTCATCAGTTCAAAATCCATGAGGCGTGTACACAGTTGCACCTTTCGAGCACAACCTACTACAAACGTGTCAACGATTCATTCACCATGTACATCACGAGGCTGCTTCAGGAGAGGTTACATCACAGAATCTCTAGAGATGCCCAGGAGCTAATTGAAAGGTATGGGTGCTGGTTTATACAGTTTCCGAGATTTTCATATATTAGGCTGCAAGGTTTCTCGTCATACCCATATAAGCTGCCTAAGTACCCGACAGATAGAATAATAATGCTAGAGATATCCAGACAGTTGCTAGCCTTTGACAAAATTCAAAAGAAGAAAAAGAAAGGAGGGATAGAATTTCCAATTGTAATGGGCAACTCGGATGAGGTGTGTCCTTCGATACAGGCAGCTAGAGAAGCTGAAAGTGAGCTTCAATTTTATCATTTCTCATATCACACAAGTCGACAACACTATGACCCACATCATAACATCAAGTGGGTGTTGTCAGAGGAATTCAAGCATAAGGCCACCATAGAAGATTACTGGGCTGATGCAGTTGATGAAATTGAAGTAAGGAAAAGAATGTTCTCTCGGTTGCCGATTACTCTGATCAGGGAGTGTGAGGTTGTGCCAGTTCCGGACCAGGTGAACGAGGATATGGATGTTGTACATCCCGATTATGCAGCAGTTCGAGATACTCCACTTCCACCTATAGATTGGTCAGAGCCCGAGGTTGCAGATTTGGATACTCTCTCTATCCCAGTTATGACATTCACCAGAGCCTGGGTTGATAGGCGAGTAAACAGATTGAAGAGTAGGTCAATTGCCTTGACTTACAATATGATGGGAGATCACAGGACGCCCACCACTGGCAGAAGAAACAGATCACACGAGGTCCAGAGTCCAGAAAGAAGGAAATAGTTCGGCCAGAGCCTCCGCGAGTCACAGTGGCAACACCCTTGGAGACACGCTCTCCAAGTATACAGGAGGTGTCTTTGTTTGCTGATCAGGAGGATTGCGGTGAATCGGAACCGGTAGTGCAGGATGATATTCACCTCCACGGAGAGTCGATTGGCCGAGTGCCAATGTACCTGTTAGGATCGATCAGCAGGATGATGAGGGGACTATTACTGACCCTCAGTTTCAGCAGGAGTTAGAGGCGGCCATGAACGATGGCGATGATGATGATATAGTGTCAGGTGATACTCAGCCACTTGAGGACGATGAGCCTCGCCAGAATGATGAGGAAGTTGAGCAGGTTAGAGAGGTCGAGGCACAGGAGCAGCAGCCCCGATATACAGTATGATGTGCCCGATTGGCTTAGAGATAGAATGAGAAGAAGCCCTAGTGAGGAGATTGATCCAGCGGTTGAGATGGAGGAGTTTTTAAACAGGATCAGTGCACCTCCACCGAAGAAGAAGGCAAGGAAATTTTCGAAGATTTCCACTGAGGAGGATGGCTCTCGTACCCTTCACGTAGCTGTCCCACGAGTTGAGTGTGACCGGAATGAAGCAGTTCCTGAGAATTATGTGGTCACGACTCTGGACTTGGGACGCCCTACTGGTGCACAGATTGTTGAGGAGTGTGATAACTCCTTCCTTGCCCTCAAGGATAGGTTATTCAAGAAGGAAGGAAAATATAAGAAGTTGAAACGAGAACACAAGGCGTTAATTAGATATGTTCAGCAGTTGTCTCGTTCTCGAGGGCAGGATGTACCAGTGATAGAGCCTCCGGCAGATATTCCTAGAGAGTCGATCAGCGGCTTGGTAGAGTTGGGAAGGATGGCACAGGAGGCAAATAAATGGGTCACAGGAGTTCGTGTGGAGACAGAGAAATTTATGGAGGACCTCGCTTCTGCCTTTCAGCAGGCCTCTACTATTTTGGCACGGATGGATGCGGTGGATCATGCTTGGGGCGATGCCTCTATCTATCAGAGTAAGGTGATCCAGCGCCTTGAGGTATTGAGGCATGTGCCATTGCAGTGCTGCTAATTGATGGGGGTGTCATTCAGGCGAATGACCGATATGACTTCTCTAGATGGTATTCTTCGGCTATCACAGGGCGTGGCTTCTTCGATGCGGCACAGGCGGATTCAGCCAGGGTACATAAGGCTATGGCCAACATTATAGATGGAGTTCAGAACACCTTTGAGGCCATATTTGCTAGGCGGCTGAATCCAGATGAGATAAGTTTTGATAATTTGAGGGGTTTGCTGGTTCCTTTCTTCGCAGATGTTAAGACCTTTGTACAGGATGATTTCGAGAATACTGCTACTTTCTCCACTTTGATCCAGAACACGCAGGACTCCTTAGCTGCTTGGAGGAAATCTTGTACAAGGCACGAGCATTCAGTCACGGTGTTAGAGTTTCAGTTAGATTGTGTTCCACCTATTTCAGTTCATGAGGTTGAGGCCGTACTTGGCAGATTTGTTGAGTTGGCAGTCAGAGAGAAGGCCAATGGGAACACACTACTGGACGAGGATCTTCTAGAAGACTGAATATGGAGCATTTATTACCTTTTACTATTTATGGGAGTGAGTGGGAATCTTTGATTCATTTAATGTACCACTCCCTATTTTGGCAGTTTTTAGGGTTAGGGCTGAGGTGGCACGATTCTGGCCACTCTATTGATTGTAACCCTAGCCGTCTTTTGGGACTTGGCTAGCTATAAAAGGGGGAGTCCCCCTCATTTGTAAGACATTAGATTAGACATTGGAATAGTAGACAGTAGACGTTGAGAGAGCATTAGCATTAGAGCTAGATAGTGTAGCATTGTAGAGCATTTTTGCATAATTTGGAGAAGAAAGAAAGTTTTCCCTTTGAAAACTTTTGGGAGATTGTTGTGTAACACTTTTCTTGATAATAGATCTTTTCATTGATGATGGAATTCGTCTTGTCATGAATTGCTAGCAAGGTCTCTTCTTCCTTTCGTATCCAAGTAGCTTAATTTCATGCAAGTAGTTTACTTTGGTGTGTGGTGTTTTATTGAGATAGCTTCGCTTAATTCCATACCACTAGCGGTTTGTTGATGACAAGTTCGCCTTGTGTGGTCGACTGGAGATTATTTTGTGTTTAACTTCAATTGTGATTTGTATGCTTATATGCGTCGTTGTGATGGTGTATGCATGTTAAGTCATAATTTGAACATCTTTTGCTACTTCCCTTGAAGATTGCACCGATTTTACTGAGGCTGTCCGACGTGAGGCTAGGTGAAATCTGGTTGAAGTCTATTGAAACGAAGCCCCACATATCCTGCATTTAGAATAGAATATAAGTTTCTTAGGCCTTATACCCTTTTACTTTCCGCACATTTCTGATTAGTTTTAGGAGAATAAGCTATATTGCCAAATCCTGCGCACAAAATCCCCTTCAAAATCATACCAACTGCTAACTGCAAGAAGTCTGAACAATTGTGTAAGTCCCCTCGTAAGAACACAACAAATACACATCAACCGAACTGGGTCTATTCGCATTAAAGGAACCTTGGAGTTGAACGTGTGATCTATCTCGCAATCTTAGCACACGGAATACTTTGATCAAGAGAGAATGGAGTAGCCCTAAACTATTTTGTTCTGCTGTTTGGTGCGGTCACAAAAACCACGTCAACAGTACGGTAGAAGTTGCTGGTATGACAGTATCTTCACACGCTTCTACTCCCAAAGTATCTGCATGCCCATCCAAAGCATGATCCTGGGATTCCATATCAACATATGAATCCTCTAGCTTGTTTTTGAAGGTCTGATCCGAAAAATCAGATTCACCATGACATAAATTCTCAACACCAAATGCATCACTCGTACCCAACTCTTGAGTCTCTTCATGCGACAACTCAATAGGATTACTTTGCATGTGTGAAACCGCTGCTGTCTCATGCTCACACGAAGTTTCAACATCGCTGTCATAAAAATCAGAAGTAGCCTCCATAGTAGATACTTCTTGAGTCACCTCGTGCAAGGACGATATAGGTAAATCATTACCCAAAGCTGTGCTAGTGTTTTCTTGAATTAAATCAGCACTTCTATCAAACTCATCACATAAATTTCTGCATTCTTCATAGGGATTTGAAGATACCAAATCATTATGACGAAGAGTTGTATCATCCTTATGTGTAGATTCTCTATCCCTTCCAGGTGTAAACAACTCACGAGCTATAGTGAGATATTCCTTTCTTGCAAACTCTGTTTTATGACAAAGACTCGGGTGCAAATCCATGTAATAAAAGAAAGGAAGTTCCTTTTTAATTTTCTAAGGTAGAATGCTATACTCCTGGGACATGCTAATCACTTCTCTTTCCGTGTTTTGTGGTGTTCTGTCAATAGTAATCCTTCCGCTGACCTCAGGTGGTGCTAATTCCCACTCGTCGTTCGCTGCCCTAAGGGTACCAGCGGACAAACCCTCATGCTTCTCACCTGCTATAGCCTCATCGGGCTCCTATCTCGTGAAAGTGGGCCTAGTAGGCCTATTTGCTGTCTGTGACACTGTCCTAGGAGCTCTTCGTGAACCTGCAACACTCCTGTCATCGTCACGATGTGGTGACGATCTCCTCGGAGTACCTAATCTCTGTAGTGCATCTGCCAACTGCTGTAATACACCATTTGACCGCCGTTGACCTGCACGAAGATCTCTAAGTGCATGCAAAATCTCTGCATCATCCTGATCTCGGTTACTATGAAGAATCTCTGTTCCAGGTTTATTTGTTCTGTCAGCCATGTTTTCCGGCTGCCTGCTCAAACTCTGATGCCTATCAATCAGAGCACGTCTGCATGTATAATATCTGGTAAGACCCAAACTGTTCCGGCTGCAGAAGACGGCTAAACCCTCAGGATGGCAGGATTTAGCTCTGATACCACTGTAGAAACCCTAGTTTCCCCCTGTACTGAATCTGATAGTTTTCTGATGTTTTTTCTGAAGTTTTGGGTTTTTTTGACGTTTCTTAGGTTTTTGAGCATAAAATGCAATATGGCGATTTTGCAATAATTGAAAGATAAATTCTATAAAAATATATATCTCTGGAAATTACAAGGTCTATCTCAAATACTGAAGCTTATTTAATAGAGAATCTTCTGAGGCGATTACAATAAAACCCAGTTACATGCAAGGTAAAAGGCAATAAAAATTATGAAACCTGGTTTTTGATACAGCAATAAATGATCCTCAAGAAGATGGTACGGCTGCATGAAATATGTTCTTCTTCTTCTGTCTGGCAAGCTCAGAAGATCCCAGGTATCCTAGTGCCCAAACTGGTGAAGACTGAAATCCAGAATGATAGGCGTTTTTCCCAAGAACAAGAATATGCCTTTATGATGGTAGTACGGCCTGGTACAGCAACAGTACGGCCAGAATACAGCAATAATAAATATAAATAAAAACGGCTTCCTCTAAAGGTCTCCAGAAGTGATGAGATAGGCGCCTCAGTTTATATAACCTCTGGATGAATTTATAAATCAATCTCCTGAATAAGTACGGCCCTTGCTGAAGTGGTACGGCCTGTAGCAGCAGGTGTACGGCCTGAAGCTGCAACAATAAAGTACGGCCTTTGATTGGAGTCTCCAGCTATCTCTGAAATAGGCGCTTGAAAAGAATGAACCTCTGCTGGAAGACTGTTACTCTGTAACCTCTGAAGATGAATGTCTCTCTGAAACCCTGATGAAATAAATACTCCCTGAAGCTCAATGATTTCCTCTGAATGAAGAAACCTCTGCTGGCAATAAATCGGATGATATTTCACACCCTCTGAATCGCTCTCACTGGAGATGGCTCGTTCTCCAATGCGTTCGAGACTGAAACCCTAAAGCTTCCGTTCTCTGGCAAAGACTGATCAATTTTCAATTCACAAATGTCATAATGGCTCCAATCCCAATGCAAAGCCTATATTCTTCTCAAAAGTGCGATTTCCTTAAAGATAGGGAATTTTAAAACATTTGACTTTTAATTCTTTTATTATTTCAATAGTCTCAGCCAAATATTAAATTATAAATTTAATATGCAAAATGGCCCCTTCTCTGATGTTGGGCGACCACCTCAAATAGAATCACTTAAGTTATAATTTAATATTATAACTTTATATTATAACCATCAATAATTAATATTTAATTAATACAATTAAATATTAATATCTCGCTCATTATTAACCCGATGCTCGAGCCGTCTGATGCTGTCGACAAAGGAAGTGATTCTGAACGTAATAAGTCCATACTGCTAAAAATAGCAGGGGTCCCACGCCGACTGCCAACAACTGCTAAAAATAGCAACTTCTGCAAGAAACGTCCGAATGAGCCCGAACGAAAGCCAATTGATCAACACTGCCAATCTGAAGTTGAGCCAAGCTCCCAAACGACCCTCTAACCACTCTATCAGCCTACGAGGGTCTCCTGATAGGCTAATCTTACGAACTCTGATGCTCGCCAAAAATGGGGTCATGACACCAAATGACCAGACCTAAGTTCCACATGCCCCTCCTTGCAGCTGTACTGCTTGCCTGGGAATGGTACAACCTGCTTAGAATGGAAACTTTCTGAGTTTTATGGTCTTCAATGTGTTTTTATTCAATGCTTAGAATAGCCCTTCAAATCTGCACTGAAAATACTCTATAAAACTGAAGTTATCAAACCGCAATGAAGCCCAACTGTGATTCCTGACTAGAAATCACCAATAAATCTTCCAAATTGGATCTTTCACCAACGTAGAAGATGTTCCTTACACGGGTTGACATCCTCACAAAGCCATAGGATGAACAAGTTCAAGCAGCAATGTATTCTCCAAGTCATAACCAGCATATCCCATGAACTCTTCAAAAAATACTTTTATATCCCTCCAAAAGCCATGCCCTCCTTTGCCTTTTGCTTTTGATTTAAATTAAAAGTACCCTTTTATTTCCCCAATGTGGTGTCCAAAACCAAAAAAGGCCCCATTCATTTAATTTAAAACATTTCCACTTAAAGTTGGGCAGCATACAGTCCTTCATTAAATATACTAAAAATAAAGATAAAGTTAAATCTTTAATTTAACTTTATTAATTAATAACTTATCATTATTTAATTTAAATCCACTAGACTATATCAAACATCGAAATAGTACCCAATGCTGAATCCGCCGACCAAACTAAAAATAGCAATACTGACAACTGGCTCATATGATGCCCAAAAAGGACTTACTAAAAATAGTAAGTATTGTAGAAAGCACCCAAAACCACTCCAGAAAGTGGTGTTTCACCAACTCAACCACTAGGAAAAAAATAAACATCTAATAAGACACCAAAGGATTTCGTATCCCTAATACATTAGCCTATGGGAATCCACTAAATAGGCTAACTATCCACCATACCAAACTGCTTAGGAAAGGGACATTACATGAACCAAAAGATGCTCTATGAATTTAGTCCAACTAGGTTTAGAATTGGCCTTCCTGTACCATTTGTACCACTAGATTGATTATTTTTCCCAAGTTGAATGAGGCACTAGAGACCATGTCCCTCGAGGAGTACTGTGGAGAGTACAATATTGTTTAGCATAGTACACCCAACTAGCAAGGTCTATACCATCAAATTTGGGTAAATCAAGTTTTAAACCCCAAGGCATTTTGATGGAGTGAAAACTAGAGTTCGTATTATCAAAGCAGTCATGGCATGAGTCATGACCAATTAGGAAATTAAGAAATTATAGTATCTAGGCTTGTCCATCACTAAGGAAGGAGATACAAGACTCATATTCCTCCAATTTAACAGATATTGTAGTATCCATTTACTTGGAGAAAGTGTTCACCATTAGGAGGGGGAGGGAGGGGGGGCGGTCCACAGTTGCTAAGAAAAATATGTGCTAGAGTTATATACCAAAAAGATCAACTTGAAGAGAGGATCATAATAAGACAATTGATCGAATGATGATTTTCAAAAATACCCATTTTTTTACCTGGGTTTTTTGAAATTTTAGATTCCTATGGGCTCAAAATGCAATTGATTTCTGCAATTTGTAGCTAGGTGGAAAGTTATATGTTGTAAACCATGTGTTTGACTAGGCTATAATGATGCAGATTTGGTGCAAAGAAATTGAAACAAACCCCACTAAACACATTACAACTAGAAATTGCACAATAAACACTAGTGGCAATGTTCTCCAACACCAAATAAGCTAGGGTTGGAGGGCAAAATGGAAAAAAGGAAAGTCTCTAAAGGGAGAGTCTATTTTGTAAACCTATAAATATACCAATCCAAACAAATTAAGTATGATGTGAGTAACTTCCCAAAACAACTTACTGGTGCATCATAGGTTATTGATGGTTGTTGGCTTCCTAGGGATAGGTTTCAAAAACACCTATGGGAAGCACAAGACCGCATACAAAGGTTGTTTGATGGTGTGGTTTTGGAGGGCAACCCCTCCAACCTTCATTGGATCCTATATGGAGTATCCAACTCAGCCCAAAACAAAAACTCTTCTATGATATTTAAAAACCCTTGGTACAAGGCTTCTACCCTAAAGATGAAGAAAAATAGGAGCGAGAAAAAAATTTGGAACAAAAGCTTACTGCCACTATTTCTATCCACTTTTTGATCACCAAGATCCCAAGAGGTTAAGGTGATAACATGCAATGGACGGTCATATAAGGCCCTAAGCAAAATATGCTGCAACAAAACATCGCCTTGGTAAGAGTTTTGATACCAAATGATATGGTCCTTGCAAGAGATTAGTCAAATAACAGAAATACAAAAAATGTATGTTGCATATAGAAACACAAGAATCATACTGCATTTAACTGACAAATTCACATTACAATATATCATTGGCCTTCAAGAGGGCAACCTCCAAGAGCAGTGCTCCATACAATATAATTCATGGATGATTCATTCTATTATCAAACCCTTTATTTTTATTTATACTAATTCTACCCAAATGAACAATTACTTCCCAAGCATGTGTGATGAACCAGTTTAGCAAAACGACAACTTACAAAGCATGTGTCCAATGCTTTTATTAATAAAGCTTAATACAAAAGTAATTAATTAGGAAGAAATAATAAAGATTGTGAATTCTAACATTTTTCTGAACCTGTAAAACCAAAAATGTATGAGGATTTTGTTGTCATTGTCCAAAATATTGAACTTGGGCAAGACTCTCATAATCTATGTCAAATTACATTTGAAGTCACAATGTTCAAGTTTAGATTCAATCCATACAGTTTCAGTGAAGTCATGGAAAAAACTTATCCAAGATCAGATGCCATCGTTTCTACAAATGCTGTTCAACAAGTGAAGATTTGAGAATTTTCTTTGCAAGTGTAAAATAGTTGGCAAATCTTCCCCTTTCCAAAAATAATAAATATAGGTATTATATCCTGATGTTTGAGGGAAAAAAATAAATTTTACTATTAATACTTGTAGGTTTAGGTGTATCTCATCTTTTTGTTAATGTTTGTGTTATAAAATTTTGCAAATTGACCAATCTAATTTTTGAAAATCCAGCCAAATGGCAAAAACAATAGGTCATAAATTTTACCATATACATTTTAATGACTAGTGTCCATCCTGCTGCATATAGCACTGAAAGAAGGGGTGGTGATTCAGCTCTGTTGTGAAGAGTAGATAGAATTTTCAGCATGAATTGAATATGATCATCTGCAACATTCTAAATGCTTACAACAAGTTGAAGGCCAACTAACCAAGAACTCTTGTGCGGTTTCTGGAAAATCCATCTCACCTAATATATGTTGTGAAGCAACCTTGGCAAGAAGAAGATGAGCTAGCCTGAACGGTTCCTTCTTCCGATCTACAAAATGATGGATCCAAGCATCCAAAGCTTGAACTTCCTTCTCCGACTTCGGTCCCTTCATCTGTGCAACTTTAGAATAGAATGAAGAGACTTGATACTCCATATTAACCCCGTCGGGTTCATCCATCTCAGGGGTCTGATGAGATTTTTGGGGCGCCAGTAAACAGTCCCCATCAAGCTTCAAAAGCTTACATAGGTCAACAATGTCATCAAAACCTCCAGATTCTCTTTCTGTATATTCTTTACTATCACCAATATCTGGGTAATCTTCCCAGGTTTCAGCCTCTGGTTCTCCTGATGAATTCATCCACATTTGATTGGACGGATGAGAAAGAAATTCTGCAGCTGCCTCACTTTCACCAGAAGAGGGCGAGGCATCCATGAAGACCTGTGCCCTATAGCCCATAATTGGCGACCCGAAACTGAGTTGTTCATCTGGTGATACTATGCTGGACTGCATTTCCCTGCTGTCATTCTCAAATTTTGAAGAAGTGGGTACAGATTTGTCTTCTGAGTTTGTAATCATTTTGTGCCTTTTGGCAAGAGAAACATCAGGTTTTTTTGGAAAACTCTTGTCGGGGTTTCTTCCAAAACCCTCATCGCTGTTTCCCAAATTCAGTTTTCCCTTGTTTGGGGTTCTTTTGGATGGACATTCCGATGTAATTCTGCGCTCTACCTACCACAGAAAATAGATTGAATCTCGTTTAGGACGATTCTCACAAATAAAGTAAAATAAGAGCTTTAAATTTTTAATTAAAAAAAAAAGTTTTAACATATTCAGGGCAAAACGGTTGTGGGCGTATGAAAGCATGTGTACTCGATTACAAAATTGTTTAAATTTCCTGAGCTGCGTGCGACCGTCTTGATTTAATATTTAGATTAGTAGATTATTAAGGTAATTATCTCTGAATTTGATGCTCATGACATTATATTCTTGGCAAGTTACAGGAAATGTGTTTAATCTTTTATTTTAATTTACCCATCACAGTTTATCAATTTTATGCAGAAGTGGAGAAATTTGAAGGTATGTGAATGCTGAGAAAAAATGAAGTTCTAGATATGCTCCAAATAAACCAATATGTCCCCAAACAACAAATATTAGTGGAAAAGAAATACGTACACAAGAACTCATGGTTTAAGAGACAAACTTGCATTGAACTCTTAAAGAGCTTGTTTTAATCTGGCAACATTGCACTGCAAGAATTGTAAGTGTCCATACAAAAATATCTGAGAAATGGTATGTACTGTTACCTGTCTTAAAGAAGAGATGAAATGATCTCGTCGATAAGGCTTCATTTATGGTAACAAGGATTTTTGACAGCTTTTTGAATGCCCAAGCCTGCTGCTCCTCGCGTTTGGTTTGTCTAACGAAGAGACTGTTACCGTTAATACCGCATAAGGCTCTTGGAACGAAGTCGTTTCATGCGGCTGCACGGTTAATTTTTTGGCCCATAGGCCATACTCAAGAAGAAAACATTTTTTTCAAAAATGTATTTATATTTTTAACTTGTATGTGGTAAATTTATTTATAATATTTTTGTAATTGAAAGAAGATATGTAAAATGTATATTGTCATTGTATGTCGATAAAAAAAATTAATTTTATGTAGTGAATTTAATATAGGAGTGATGAAATTAGAAATAAAATTGTTCTAGATTTTATAATGCATAAACAATTGTTCATCAATTTGATCAGTAATTTGAGTCAAACAGTGTTTATCTTTGTATGTTTAGTGATCCCAACACCAACTCCACAACAATAAAAATTGCCATCATTTTGATGGCCTTGAGAGCTACCTAGCTTCTACAAATGTGTATTTCCCTAGTTTTTCCATGGTTCACATAAAATGGTATGTTGTTGTCCTCACACCACTATGTTATGAGGTTGTGCAGGGAAAAGTTTGGAATAAGGCCAAGGTGAAGAAGCTTCTACTCGCTTTTAGGAAAATGGCTTGATTCAATCCACTGGGATATAGAAATCATATGGTATGGGTTCCTTGTGGCAACAATCACCATGTCCTTCATCAAATCTAGAGAAATTTGTTATTTCAATTTGTCCAAGACTATGAGCTTTGGCTAGCCATTAGTAAATCCTGAGATGGAGACCTTACAAAAGCTAAGTATATAAGGTACCAAGTCATCTTCTTCTTCTTACACCACCCCCAAAATGGCATCTTTTGTGTACAATAATATCCATGTTATATCATTAAGTGGTGAAGTCACAACCAACCCATTAGTCCCTCCTTGCACCCTCACATTGTCATGTAGCTTTCCCAACTTAGCTTGATAATTTTTCAAGTTTTTAAACCCCAAATTTTTGAACATATAGTAGAGCCCATACATATCAAGGCTTCTTGTATGTGCAAATTTATTTATCATGTCAACTAATTCATTTCTAAACCTCTCGCCTTCCAAAACAACATAAGGCTTTACTATCTTGGACTAGTTGGTTGTGCACCAATTACACCTATTCTCTAATATCAATCATGATATCCAAAAGTTGAAGTAGAAAAAAATCTAGGGCTTTCAAAATTTTCATTATCATTTGATACAATTCTAATGACACACTTGCTTTCCACTAGAGTCTAAATACAACTCCAATTCTTAAATGTCTCTAACATAAACTTGTTTATCTATATTACTACTAAAAGATCTCTCAAACATAAGATTGTGAAGGGAGGTAGCAAGATGTTTGTGTCTATTATCTCCTCAAATAGCACTAAGAGTTGCTAGTTGATTCTTCTAGTGATGGCCACCACATTTTGAATTTGAAACATCTTTGGCTTATCCATGGCTATAATGTCACAAGACTGTTGAATTAGGGATTGAACCAAAAAACAAAAAAAAAAATTAGATTATTTTATTAAAATTAGGATTAATAAATATATCAAATAATTATGTGTTTTCCAATATTTTTTAATTTTAATCATAAAAAAATAGAAGTTTTTGGATTTGGTCTCAAATGTTTTTATGGGTTATCTCTTTATAGAAGTTTTATCGCCACTACAAAGCTCTCAATAGATATTATAATGACACAAATATTTATAGTCTTTATAGCCTTGCCCGCCAACTAATACATGTAATGATTAAAACTATAAATTTAAACTATTTAGTGATAGAACTTACAAATATTTGTGTATATTGTTCATTTGATAACAGATTTTGATGTTGTTACCGGTATTTAGTAATCATTGCTAAAATTTTGTAGTACTTTTAGAATTAGTCATTCCATGAATTTATTTATTAGTACTTTTCGTAGGCAGTACTATTGCAATGAGTTTTGTTTTTTCTTGTTTAATTAGTTATTAATAAGTTGATTTTGAACCAATCAAAAACAAACAAACAAAAAAATCTCTTCAAATAAAATACAATCTTCCTAAAATGAACATGTAAAATATTTAACTTTATAAATTTTTTAAATCATTTATTGTAAACATGATTGGCTAAATGAAGGTGAACTATTATGTCTTTTTTTTAGAAATGGATTTTACATTGCTTCCATATAAATTAAGCTACAAAAGCTAAATTATAGGTATTATAAATATAAGGTGCTATTATACTTTATCCAACATAAACAAATGTGTGTAACTACCAATTTGTTCCACTAGGATAGAATATAGGCATGTATTTTAGAAGACTAAGTAAATTTTGTATTAATATGTTAATATTTACAAATTATAGATAAATGTATGTTTGTTCCACTAGGCTAGAATATAAGCATGTATTTTAAATGATTATGTAAATTTTGTATTAATATGTTAATTATGTCGAAGGCATATCTTATGTGAGAAGAGTGAGCCAAGTTAGCCGATCAATGGTACACATCGTTTAAATACGATACAAGATGATTGAAAAGTTTATAGTCGTTGATTTTTTCTGTCGGATTTTTTAAGTTTCAAAATATTTTCTACTAATTTTATGTTGTTTATTATTTGCATAAGGTTTTACACCAATTTTTTATTTGTGTAGGGTTTCATAATTAGGCAGAGATTTCAACATAACACAAAGCATCTTGTTGCATAGAGTTTCTCGCTCCTATTCTCCTTGCATGCCCCCGAAACCTTTGCATTCCATTTTATTATGTTTTTAAAGCTCGCAAAATTACAAACATTACATTTTCACTTGGAATTTTTTATTTTATTTTTTACCCTTGAAGCCATGAGAATTTGTATGAAGAGCCTAAACAATGGGGAAGCTGTTTTTTATTTAAAATTTTAATTAAACTTATGAATATTATATATATCAAATAACTAATATAATAATAGAATATAAATATAATATAATATTATATAATATAATAAATTAATAATTTAATTTAATTTAATTTAATATATTTATATATTATAATATAATAATTAGTAATATAAATTAAATATAAAAATAAAAATAATACAAACAATATATAATATTAATATAATAATAATATAAATAGAGTTAAATTATAGTTTTAATTATTGTTATGATTTGTATTAGGGTTAGTTTTAGGGTTGAATTAGCATCATGATTCAATTACAAATTCAAAGTTGGGGTTATAGACTAATTGTTAGTCTTTAGCTTTATTTATTAGTGTGCTTACAATTAGGTTTAGTTATCATTAAATTACAATTATGGTTATGGTTATGATTCAAATATAATTCAATTTCAATTAGGCTTCATTCAAAGGCTTATGGTTATAAAAGAATATAATATATAATAATATAATATAATAAGAATATAATAATTTACTAAGTATATCATAATATAATGATATAATTGATAATATATTAATAAGAAAAAATAAAAAAATAGTACTATTAATAAGACCATAGTATTTAGAATATTATAAAAAAATATAATACTACTATAATATAATATTAATAATAAGTATAATAATAATAATAATAATAATAATAATAATAATAATAATTTAATTTTAATAATATATTTGAGACATCTTTTTCATTATTTCACTTTAATTTAATAATCTAAATAAAATAAAAAATATATGTTTTGATAAAATATATCTAGATTAATTTAAAATACTTTAAAAGGATTATGATTATGGTTCATTTAAGGATAGTATTCAATTGTGAGGATTACTTTATTTTTCCTAATTATTTAATTTAATATTGATTAATAATTTATGTGTTGGTGTTTCAAATAATGTTAGTGTTAGGTTTAGAATAAGAGGTAGGGTTAGGGTTTTAAAAGAATTATTAATTTTGTTCAATTAAGGATGGCATTCAATAAGGATTGAATTGGGGTTAGGGTTCAATTAGGGTTAGGGTTAGTCTAAGGGTCGGTGATATATTAGTTTAATTATGTTTAAATAATATTGGGATTTTATAATTAATTTTAGTTACTAGAATCTTAATGATAATTGAACTCTAATCATAACCCTATGTGAACCCTAACACTTAGTATATTTGAACACCAATCATAACCCTAATCCCAAGATTTATCATAGAATCAAAACCTATGGTAACTCCAACCTTTTACCACAAAAGTGTAACCCTAACCAAATTATAAATCAAACCCAAATTGAGGATTGAATAGGGTTAGGGTCAGGTTTAGGATTACAGTTAGAATTATATTTCAATTAGGGGTGGAATTAAAAAGGGTTTACATAGGTATGAATATTATTATATAATGTTATTATTATTATTTTATTATAACCCTAAATGATCCCTAACTCTAATTGTAAATGAGCATTTGCCCTTAATTTTAATCATAATGCTAATTAAAACCTAGCCCAAATTGAACTCCTACTTTCTCTCTCTCTCTCTCTCCCTTTATATCTATTCTCTGTCTTCTTCATGCTCTACCTCTCTATGTTGCACGTATTTTACTAATGACACACCAAAGAACAATAAAATGCAACATTTGTACTAAAAGGGCATCTTCTATTTAAAAGAGCAAGTTGGATCTACTTTCATGGCCATTGCTTCCCTAAGAGTTCCTTTCACATAAGTAATTTCTAATCTCGATAGCTAATAATTCTTCTGATACATATGTATTGAGACACCAAAGAACTAGAACTTACCATACAAAACTATGAACGTTTCATCTCACTACAAAAGAAGGGCTCATTTCTACCATCACAAAATTGTATTAGTATCAAGTTAAATATACAATGCAACATAGCTTACCACTAAAAATACTTTCAAAAAATTAATTCTATGCTATATGGTATCCATTGTACCTACATATTATCCTACACTTAGGTCTTTGTCAATGCATCAACTAGAAAGAACTTCAACCATCATTTTTGGGTAAGAAGTAATGAAGCTTTATAACATGCAACCTACACTACTTGGAAAGCAACTAGACAAATCCACATTGTCAAATTGAATCTAATGGGTGGCACTTGGATCCTAAACTCAAAGTGATCAAATTCTTTAGGGGCAACTTGTTTGGTAGAATTCTAGGTAATGAAGTGTTGTCATGACTTTCCAAAATAATAGAATATCCACAAAATAGATTTGTTGAGAATTCCTTGGAAAATCTCAAAGCAAATGCAATCAACACATACAATTTTAGTCTCACAAATCTTTTTCTACCTTATCCTTAATTGTGTCGAAATAGGAGCTTCATAATAGGGTATTTCATCTATCACAACACAATAGAAGAGGATTTAGTTAGATTTTATGGATACAATTTTAACCATTAATCTATCTTCTCTTAATATATATCTCCCTTTATCTCTCTTATCTCTCTCTCCCTTTACCTCTTGTCACTCTATCTCTCTACATCTCTACATAACTCTTTGTCTTCATCTCTCTCTCAATATGTGTTTTTCTCTCTCTATCTCCCTATTCCCTCTTTGTATATCCCTCTCTTTCTCAGGTCTTCTCTCTTTGTTCTTTATGTCTTGCTCTATTTTTTCATCTCCTTACACCCCTCTCTCTCTCTCACTTTCCCCCCATCTATCTCTCCCTCTTTATTGCAAACATAACATGAGCATGATAATATTCCTCATTCAAAGGTTTTGTTTCAGTCATGTTCAAATTCTTGTAAGAGGATGCATACTTGGTTTAAAGCTATCACTTCTCCATTCAAACCTTTATTGCACAAACACCATTATTTTCTAAATGACCTACATATTGATCTCATGTACTACACGAATGTATGCAAAAGATAATACCAATTTTTATCCATATTAATGCAAAATATATACCAATTTTTTTCCTAATTAACCTTCCACACCTCTTCGGTGTACCCATTGCACACCAAGATGCAATTGTTAGTATTTACAAAATATATGTAAATTGTATTTAATATGAAACTTCTATTTCCTCCCATTGAGATAGAATATATAGACATGCATATCTAGAATATAGGCATTTGTTATTATAAGTGATGTATTTTCTTATTTTTTTATTTACTAAAAGTAAGTAATGTCTACAATAATTAGTTTATTAATTTGATTTAATTTAATGTCTAAAGTTAATAGTTTTTATATTAAAATAATTTTATTTTTAACAAATATTCTTAATTAAATGTTTAATAATATATTTATATAATGTTACTATATAAATCTAAAATGTACAACTATAAAATTAATACTTAACATTCACTCTCTAGAATAGATTAAGTTTGCAGAGTTTATTGATCTCAAACTATTACTAACTTGCCTCTAAATTGCTATGTCATGTCAAATTGTTTATCAATTAAATGATACATTCTTTACCTGCCTTGCAACAAATAATTTTACTACAATACTATGAAGGCAAGTACTCGCCGCTACATGGCACTTGTTTATTTAATTTTAATAGGTTGTAAAATTTGAAATTTTTTAATTATACAATTTTCTTAAGTTTTTTTAAAAAGTAGAGAAAAAATATGTATAAAATAAGGGAAGAAAAGATGTGTAGCTATATGACATTATTTTGCTAAGCAATGGATGCATAATTTCAGCCCTCTCTATATATCCACAACGAAAATTCCAATCCCTAACATATAATATCTTCACCATTATAGGAGAAGATTTCAAATTATCTCTTGTGCTTAATTAAAAATTTACATGGGACCACCTATGTTACTAGAAATTAAGCAACACAAATAGTTAAGCATTTACATGGGGCCTTACTATAATAGCACTATGATCCCTTTAACTTCTTTAAGAATGTTTTCAAATTAAAGAAGTTAAATATATGTGTAAGGGATAAAAATGCATAACTTGCAATTCTATACCTACCTTCTAAACTATTTTAAGCATATGCTATACATTGTTGTAAAGGTCAAAATTGTGTCTACTAATGTTTTTTTTTTTTTAAATTGTGCCCTCTAACATTTTTTGAAAAGTTTTTCTTCTAATATTTTTTCCAAAAATCATTTCCTTTAACTCGTTTTCCCATTTGTTTTGAACTGACTTTGACCCTTCATTTCTAATGCAGTAGTATAGTGTCTAAATGACATGTTACTATGCAAAAGTTGACATCTAACCTATACTGTATCTAATTTCAAGTCTTTATTTATACCGTCCCAAGCCCAACCCTCAAATTTGTTATTATTAGTCATTATTAAAGATTGCATGACACGAAACTTGATCCAGAACCACATATGGGCTTGAATCCCATTTCCTAAAAAAAATTGTCATGGGCCCAAAATAGCTTGCCTCTAGCTAGTCATTACTTGTTGACTCAAGCATGAAATATTCAAATTTACATGTTAGGATGTATAAAAGGAAAAATGGCTAATTTATTTTATATCATCAAATATGTAAGTGCCTAAAATTTTGCAGGCCTAAATGATATTCCAACGATGATTCAATGGTTTAATGCATGATGTGCATGGCATGAATAATACTCCTCATAGCTTCTTCACCTCGATCAAAGTGTTTACCGCTTTAGGACCCTCCCCCATGTGCTTATCATCCCAACTTACATATTCTTTCCTTCTAAAACTAATATTTTGATCCTTTAGTTGTAGAGGCACTTGAGAGACCTTAGGGTCACATGGGACACCTAGGTTTAGTTGGTTGCCTAGGAAACTTGACCTAGTATAACAAACAACCTACCTTTTTGAAATGGGTGACCCTATCATATTTTTTCAACATGTGAACCTTCTAGTTTCAAATTTATCTTCTCATTTAGCCTCTAACTAATAATCCCTTGGAGTCCTAATGACATGAATCACTCCCCATAATTTTTTTTCTCCCCTTTAGTGATTGTCATCTCCTATTGATTGGTTGACATTTTTCCTATTTAAACACCCCATGCATCATGCATCTATATGGTAATCTTGCCTACAATTGGTAGCCTCTATATGATTTAGCAAAGAAGCTTTGTATCTTTTTCTCTCTAAATAGGAATATGATCCCACTTTCATAAGTTAGTAAACCTCCCTTTAAGCCAAACCCAAGATTCATCACAATATATTTTTGAGATTTGAGTATTCCTATATAGAACTTGAAGTTTTGAAGCTTCCATACTTTCCTCCAAGTAATCTCAATCTATCTACATCATTTGATCTTCCCTTCGATCAAGAGGAGTACCCCAAAGACAAAGAGGAGAAGATACAACAACAAAAGTTGGATTTTCTAAGAACATAAATTATGACAACTTCAAAGAAGCTCCATTGAAACTTCAAACCAATTCCCTAGTTTTATTTAATTTTCTAGAAAAATTTGTTTACAAAGTAGCTTAAATTATTAAATAGATCATCATATTACAAAAGCAATGTAACATTTTTATATTGCTTCTTGGTTAGATTAGATTTTTTAACAATTTCTTATATTCTAGATTAAATTAGACTCAGTAGCTTCTTTTATTTTTTGTTGTTGGTGAAAGGTGTCTCAACCTTGCATTCCCAGTGTTCATTTATAATATTTTTATATGTACTTCCTATTTTTTCTTCTAGTGTTTTTTATTTTCTTGTGGGAGAGTTATATCCCATTTTGAGGATGGTTGGATTTCATCTTTAGTGAGTTTTTGGCCTCACATGAAGAGATAAGAACCCCACATTGATGTGGCATGGTTTGGCCATGTGTCAAAATCTTGTGGTGTGTGTAAGGTCATCATGATGAGAGTTACATATGAAATATTAAATGACATATGTAAGAGAATGTAAGAGAGAGGTTACAAAGAATCTTGACCAACATTATGATAGTTTCTGACATATTTCACAAGCATATTTTGAAAGGAGGTAAATACCATCCTAGAATAAGGGCATTATACTTTAAATTATGGACTTTAGGCTTCATACTATCCTTGGTTGGCTCATGGTTTTCCAAAACCATTTTTGGTTTCCTCTTTGTTTTCCTATTTATTTGGGTGCTTGGGTAGAAAGAGGAGTTTTTGTTGTAGACTTATGATTTTGGATTTACTCTAGAGAAGCAAGATGTAGATATCCATGTTAAGGCTCTAAGCCTAAAAGTGTATTGTAACATGTTTTTGTTGTTGATTAATACATTGATTTGGTGCTTTCAAGTGTGGCATTTTTTACCTGAAAGGGTTTACTCGACATGTATTGTTGTCTCTTCTCTTCTATCTATTCTTCTTTATTATTTTTCTTGGATGTGTTAATTTACATGCCATTATGCTACCAAAACCTACTTAGATATTAAATCTACTTTACTATCCTCAAAGTGTTAATTATATATGTAAATTATCAATGTCCTATTTTTGCTTTATGAACAAAGATGTGTGTATTTGTATCAAGCATGTTGATTGAGAAAATTACATAGTATTGAAGGTGCATATTGGTTCATTTTTTCTTTCAATTGGTGTCAAAGCTACAATGGTTCCATATTTTGCATGTATTTGCATGTGATTTATATTTTCTTACATTTTTGTGCATGTGATGTTTTCATGATGTTTGAGGTTCTGCATATCTTTTTCTAATATTTCTTAGCCTAGAAAGCTTGAGGTAATCTATAGGAAGGAGTAGACTAAATATTAATCCTTTTATGAGTGGAATTATTGTAGCTGATCTTATTTTTTAAGGTATAATAGACATTTGAAGGATGGAGAAGGTGGAGCACTATAGAGTTAGTAATGTGGTTACATGTAACATGATATTGACCTAGAACTCCTATTTGATAGTATGATGGATATGTTCTTTCATTCTATAGTCATTTGCAACAGATTTCTCAAGTTGGGTGTCTAGTTCTGGCTCTCTAGATACATGAGAGACCATTGGTTGCCTTGACTATAGTTTGGTGTGCTTATGGTGAGTACTTGGTTTTATTCATTGGCATTAGAAGGTACTATTTATTAGGCCTAAATGTATGTAAGCTATGAAGTTGATCATTGGATGACCTAGAAGCTTCTAGAATAGATTAGTTCCTCTATATACATTTACATGGTGGTCGTTGTGGAGTTAGCTTGTTTTGAGGCCTAGAGTTCCTAGGAAACTTTGTATTCCTTTTGGATGGTTGCACTTGCATGGTTCAAACTCATGTTGACTAGATCTATGGTTTTTGTAGATTTTCTATTCAAAATCTAAAATTATGCTTATCCATGATATTTCATTATTTTGGTTTAATTGCTTCTTGGGCATAGGTCAAGGAAGGAAACTTGCAAGCCCTCTCCATATTTGCAAATATGTTGTGAAACTTTCCCTAATACATTGCTTAGCATTGCAAAGGTCCAAAACGGTGACCTTGTGTTCAATGTTGTAGGAAAAGTGTGCAATTTTTTTTTTAATAAATTAGTGAAGGTGGAGACAGAGCCATGGGGGAGGTGCATAAACCACTCCAAATCTTGTCCACCCAAACTACAAGAGAATGACAGAGGAGATATTCATCACTATATGCCACTTCTTGACAAGCCATGAACACTCTTTCACATGATCTCGGGGGGTCACCCTTTCTCTTGTATTTGTCAAATTTTGGGATTTTAAAATGTTGAGGGAATGGGACTATCAATATGTTCAAGTCAAAGGGATCAGAGCACAAATCTTCAAATTTGAATGTCCTTTTGGTGATTCCCACTTGTAGGTTCTTAAGAGTTAATCTAATTTCTTCCCATTTAGATGTTGCATGGTACCTACATGTCTTTTTGTATTGATGAGGGGACTTGAAGGAGTAGCATACTGGCCATGGGGATAAGGGTTATGGTGAAATGGATTGGATGATGGATTTAAGTAGAATGAATGGAGATATGAAGATGAATGAGGTTGGGTAGTATGATATGTATACGAAGTGGGGGATACATGAGATATATGTGAGGCATAGGATGTGGATGACTGTGAAATGCAAGAGGATTGAGGGACATGAGGAGGTTGTGTTTGAGGTACATAAGTGGAAGAGGGTTGTGGGATGAAAGATGAATGTGTTGGAGGGAGGTAACATGAAGAAGATTGGGGAATGTATGTGAATTGAGATGTGGTATATGAGTGAAGATTATGTGAAGCGGCAAGGATATGTTGGGATAGAGGGGGTTGCAATGTGCCAATAGATGGGATGGAGGAAAAAATGGGAATCAAGATATGGGGTAAAAACCTAGGAACCTAGACAACGGTTCAAGGTGTGGAAGATTGCATGGGTGTGTAAGGTATGTTGAGTGAAATTTGTGAGGTGGGAGTGGGAATGAGATTAAAACCTAAGACCAAGGTAGGTGTGGTAGGTAATGTGGGGATATAATTATGTATGGATGGAATTTGGCCCAATATGTTATTCCCAAGGATTGAATCCTCTGCTTGTGATAGTAGGTTACACCATGGATTATCAAAGACCAATTCATGGGATTA
>VDFB02091685.1:0-25859 GCA_007258455.2 Sequoia sempervirens | reverse complement strand
TCAGGGATCTTGTCTTCCTCTGCAACCTCTTCTCTCTTTGGTACCCTGTCTTCCAACCTAACACTGACCTCATTGGTCTTGGTTTGCACATTATCCATTGCTTGCTCAAGTTGAGCTATTCTTTCCCTCAATAGCCTATTGTCTTCCTCCTGTTCTTTGACCTTCTTGGCCAATTCTGCATTTGTCACCATGTCAGTAGAACCACTAGACTCAATCTTTGACATATATTATTCTATTCCAAATCTTTTGTAGCTCTGATACCAATCTGATAGGGAGGTTGGATGAATCAATCATTGATTCATGCTCTGGGTCTTGCTTGGAAGACCTCTAGGGTGTCTCACTCCACCACTTGCAACCTATAGGACCTCTTCCTTCTTAGGGCTCCTGGGTTTCTTTTTTCCAACCCAACTATCACTAAAGATCCTCCTACCAAGCCAAGACTTGGTGCAAACTTGAAACCCTTGCCTTAGCCCTTAATCTACTCTAAAGGCTACTAATCCTCCAAACTATTGGATATAGTTTTGCAGGGGTGTGGAGATGCTTCTAAGGTCCTTAATCCATCATACTAAGTGTGTTAGGAGTCCACCTAGCTCCATCTATGGGTCGCTTTCACCAAACCCTCATTTAGGCCTAAAAAAGCTACTAGCCCTAGGAGCCCCAATTAGGCCTCCTTCTCCAAGAAAAAAGGTTAGTTCTCTAAAATTTCCAAAGAACACCCAAATATTTTCTTGGGATTCTTGGTTCATATTCCCACCTCTCAAGGATTTATGGGGTCTTCGGTCTCAGCTATTCGTACAACACCCTAACTTGAAAATGAGCCAAAACTAAGTCTTTTAAGCCCTTTCCTGGCTACTCTAAAACTATTAAGAATTCCTCACATTAGATGGATTGATGGAGCTTCCTCCTCCATGCTATATCTTGGCAAGACACTTATCTAACTTCTCCAAGTAGTAATTTGTCAAAGCATTGACACCCCTACAAATCAAGTGCTCTGCACTAAGGTCTTCCCTAGCCGGACTCTTCTTGGCTTGCCTAGGGCAAGACTTCCACAGTAGCTCCTGCATTTTCAAAATCCATAAACCCTACCATATGTACATACATGGATTCTAGTCACTATTCCCAAAGGGCTGTACAATTTGTATAGTGGGAAAGTGAACTAACACTCCATTTTCACAAAACTGCCTGGTTTAGACCAGCAACAGTTTGGAAACCAAACTATTTACAAACAAAGCTTGAAATTGAATAAAGAAACTACCTAATGTCACACAATGCTTGAATAACTACTACACTACAATCTACACAAGTTACAACACCATGATTAATCCATTAAAAGCAACCTTCAAAGCAAAAATCAGAAAATTTACTTCCAAACACAATTTCTCCTCTTGAATTCACAAAACTTTAAAACATAAAAATGCTTCCAACCCTACTCCAATGTTGAGGCATTCCATAAATAGGTTCCTTAAAACAATTATCCTCTTCCCTGGGCTCTTCTTGGCCACTTGTAGCTTCAATTGAGCAATATTTGTAAATATTTTGCAAGAATTCCTAAAAGCCAAAACCTTATTTTGAGCTAGAACCTAATGATACCTATACTATGGTCAACATGATCTTCATCAGATCAAAACCCAACCAAAAATGCCATTAAGGCTTACATCCAAATGAACTAAATTTTATTGCTTGATTAGTTGTCCTAGACAGACCTTCTAAACAACCTATGGTGATCTATGGGTGCTCCTGCACCACTCACTTTTCAAATAACCCTGGATGTCTTATGCAGGAGCATCCTTAGTTATTGGCAATCTAGTATCAACCAAAAATATTTTATTTCAGGTTTTCTTCTTGTTTAGTTCAAGCTGGTGGATTCATCATATTTTCTCACCAAACCCTATGGATCTATGTGTACATCGTGGACATGTTCATTTCCATTATTCCAATATTTGAGAATGATTGGATATTTTTTCGGATAGTTATTGCTTCCAGATTTAGTGGCAGTTTCTTTAAACAACACCAGAATAATTTTCCAAACTAACGGCTAGTTCGATTACTTGTGGATCTTTCCTGTAACTTGTGGATCCTTATGATGTGATTCAAATTGTTTCATGGAGTATCCCCAACCTTAATTATAGGTCCACACTTCATCCTATGAATTCACCAAGGTGTAATTAAAATTTGAGGCCAACCTATTTCATGCACACGTTACATTTTCTTTTGTTGGAGATTGTAATGATCTTTGGCTGATGCAAATGATTCTAGATCTGCGGATGTGATATAAAGGTTGTAATAGATCATTAGGATAGGAGGATTTGATTAGGTAGATTTGATAAGTAATATTTTCACTCGCATTAAGGAGCACATAGGAATATTTTAAGTTGAGCATGTTGTATCAGGCCTGTGAGCCAAATCTGTAAGCCCGAATGTTGTCGGCTGATTGTAATTGAGATTTCTGCTAATAAGAATTTTTGAATCTACATTTTCCTCTAATTTTTGTGTTGCTTCTGTTGTGTGACTCTTGTTGCATGGTCTGGATTTTTCTCTTTGAGGACCCTCCTACCATGGCTACACCATATTGGGTATTGAATATTATAGACAAAATACAAAATTGTATTGAATTCCCTAGTAGATACATAGATACATACACACACACACACACACACACACATATATATGTATTGAATTTCCCAATCCATATTTCAAAATATACAGATAGGAAGATATATATATCCATATATATAGAAAAAGACCAATGTGGCTCATTTGACAATGTAACGAGAATTTATATATATATCGTAGGGCTGTTAATTCATTATGTCATTGTTGTACGATGGGGGTGGACAAATTAAATGTAATATTGAGTGTTGTCATGTGGGAAAGTATACTTTGTTTAAGTTGTAATGTCAAAACAACCATTGTGGTGTTGGTTTCATAGCAGACTATTGTAAAAATCGTTGCCTTCGGCTCTGTGGTTGGTTCCATAGTAGATTGGAGGGTTTTAAAACTATTGGTCTCCATAATATGTAAGTCGTTTTATATGGGTTTTTCTCCATAAATGATTTATTTATTTTTTACGTTAAAATTGTTGTTCTCTAGAATCTGTAAGTAATTTTACATGGGTGTTGTAGTGTGGGAAAGGATAGTCCAAAACGTGCCAGAAAATATATTGATTAAGTTGCATTGTTGGAAGAGCCATTGTGGTGTTGTTTGTCTTCAATATATATATGCGTAAATGTCTCTGTCTATATTTTGAAGCATTGATTTTCACATACAGTTCACATTGTATGTAAATATATATATATGTGTGTGTGTGTGTGTGTGTAAATATATATATGTATGTATATATATATATTTATATACACACATATATATGTAATATAAATATATATACATGTGTATATTATATATGCATATATGTGTATATGTATATATATATATGTATATATATATACATATATATGTATATACATACATATATATATGTATATATATGTATGTTTAACTAATAGTTGTTTTACAATTTCTAGGCTACTTGTCTATAATATTGAGTGCCATATAATGCAGCTTGAATTTAGATTTGACAAGCCAGTTGTTACATAGATTGCTTGTCTTGTATGAATATGTTTCATGATACTCATTTTTCCTTTGATCCTGCTTGAAGCCCTTTGTAACAAATTATTCTTTTGTTCTGTGTAAGAAGGATTGTTTTAAATTTTTAAATTGTGAAATTTTGGGTTTCCAATCATGTGTCATTTTCCTATGATTTTAAGTGTTTTGGTCAGTGGATTTTAAATATTTCCTAAAAAGTTTATATGTGGACATGTATGTATGGAAATTGGATTTAGCAACAAATACTTAAAGTGAATACGAAGCTAAAATGAAGAACTCCAATGAAAGTGTGGACAATTTCTCGCTACACCTATTGGATATATTGATAGACCTTTCAGCATGCCTCAATATGCCCCAAACCTAAACTCTATAAGCATTCAAACAAGGTGCACACAAACAATTTCTTCTCTAGGAATGGGTTCTTCTATCGGAACTAAGCTTTATAAAAGAATGTGGGACCAATGCCATAGGTAGAAGATCTATGCATGGTTATGAGCAGACTAAGACCATTGTGCTTGATCTACAATGCAAATAAATAATAGGAAAATGAGGAAATCTGTAAAAGAGCCATTTAATGCATAACGGTCCATGCTGGCTAAAAATCCTGTGGAAGCTTCAAACAAATAAATTGAATATAAAACAGGATATTGTGAAAGAATAATACTTAACAACCACCAATGTAATTTTATCTCCAATATGTTTATGCTTTCACACCAAAATTGTGCATATACATATAAATGCAATAACTCCTATGTTAATCTGCAATTGCTCCTATGTTAATGGGTGTAATGACAAAGATGCAAAGAGATAACTAAAAAAATAAAATGGCATCTTTATGATTCTCCAATTTAGGGTAGATCCCATAATAGTGGCTTGGCAATGTTTAAATAAACCCGGACATTGAAATTATTATTTTAACTAAATTCCTGGGCATTCCAAAAAATTCAGCTGCTAAACTGTGGAGGAATTTGAAGATGGTGCAAACTAGAGTCTCATCAATTTTTTTTTGTAGATTCTAAAAATATTTTTTTCAAAATTTTTGGAATCAAATTATAGTTCTTTTTCCATCTCCCATGAAAATTGGTTTTTTTCAGAAAACAACATTTTTAAAAAGTGACACACACCGTAGAATGCATAACTTTTTTCCAAGGAAGGATAAAATTCTAATTTTCAAATTTAGATTTTAACTCTGAGGCCTAAAGCCCAATTTGGCTAGATAGTTTTATTGAACATTTTTCCTTAATCAAAGCTTCAAAGTCGCATGTGAATTATGTAATCTCGCATAATAAATTAACACGATCAGATAATGCATAACTTTTTTGTATATGTCAAAATCTTCCAATTTTATTTTTTTTGTTGGATCAAGGACTTCAACATCTAGTGCACTCATATTTTCTAATTTTTTTTTTTGATAATCTTCATTTCCACATGTGAAGAACAAATAACGCTCTTCATGAAAACCTATGTTTAATAAAACTTAAAAAATAAATATATAACAAAACCAAAACATATTAAAACTATATTCATTGGATAGCTTGTTCTGAGGAATACCATAATCATTTGAAATAAATTTTAAATGAATTCATTTGATCCCCCAAAATCTAAATCAAAAGTGATTTTTATCAGCATTTTGATAGGTGTAAAGGAGACGCATTTATAGGTATGGTTTAAAACTAGCGAGGTTCTATCCAAGGGGGTTTGATCTAAGGTGATTTGATCAAACCCTCTTCAATTGGAATCCTTAAAATGGAACTTTGATATTTAAATCATTATATTTTCTAAAATATGTGGATTTCAGCTGGGCAAAATTTGTTCCTTCCTCGTGAATTGTAAACCACTTCATTATGACAAATAATCTCTTAATGTTGGTTTTTTATCATCTCTCATTTTCCTTTGGGTATTAAGTGTTTTCCTAATAGTTATTTTTGCAATCTCTCTATTTTTCTTTAATATTTAGTGCCAAATAATGTGGCTGAAATTTAGAATTGACAAGCCAGTTGTTACATAGATTGCTTGGCTTCTATCAGTATGTTTCATGATATTCTTTTCCCCATAAAAAAATGTTCATTATCATAATTTTATGTGTAATGTGGGTTGTTGGACATTTGTCAGCTTCCTGTGGTGTTCATGTGTTTCTCTAATACTTCTTTTACAATTTGCTTGATTGTCGATAATATTTAGTGCCAAATAATGTAGCTCAAATAATTTATAATTGACAAGCTAACTATTACATAGATTGCTTGTCCTCACTCAATATCTTTGATCATATTTTTTGCCCCTCTACTTGAAGGTTCTTGTGAAAAATTGTTCATTGTGATAGTTTACCTCTTCCAAATCCTAGAGTTTTGTAGACTGCTATAAACTACAAACATGGCGTTGATCTATACCTTTGGGCTACTTTCAATTTTTTGCATTTGTGTATGTTTTTATACCTCTATTAAGGTTCTACTTAATGTGGGTTTTTGGTCATCTCTTATTTACATGTTAGTCTTGAGTTTTTTTGTAACAACTATTTTACAATTTATCTATTTCTCTATAATATTTAGTGCCAGACAATGTAGCTCCAATTTTGAATTGACAAGCCAACTATTACATAGATTGCTTGTCTTCTATCAAAAATTTTCATGATGTTGTTTTCCCCACTTATCCATAACAGACTGTTCATTATTTTAGTTCACCTATTCTATTCTCTATGTTTCAATATGTTTTGCTTGGCATGACACTTTATGAGTTCCTTATTCCACATGGAAATCATGTTGATTACATGTTGCATATACATCTACTTTAGCATGGCTGGTCCAAAAAATATTGTTATTTTCAACCCTTTTCCCATGTATCCTTTTATACTTTGTCATAGTACAACATTGGACACTACATTCACTTCCTTTTGTGTCACCATACAACAACACCAACATGCATTAACCCTTGCGCGAGCAAACACTTGCCATTCATGATGGGAGGAATGAGCTTGATGCATAGAGGCTTTATGAGACAATTGATGTGATTAAGGAGTAGGGTGTCAAGAGTGCGAAATGTTTCATGAAGCCTCTATGCATCAAGATCATGGAATGCAATTGATAAACATGAAAGTATTTTTCCCTAGTGAGCATGTTGTTTTTGGAGATATAAATTTGGTGAATTGTAATCATGGGTTATGTATTTCATTGGTCAAATATTCGTAGATTTAACTACAATTGCTCCGATGGTAATGGGTATAATTCCAAAGATGCATAGAGATAACTTCAAACAATAAACAAAGGACAAAAATCGTATGTATGTGTATATGTGTATGTATATGTATATGCATATGCATATGTATATGTATATGTATGTATATGTATATGTACATATATGCATATGTATATCTATATGCATATCTATATGTAGTAAAAGTTCTATAAGTCAGCAACATGTTTTGGACATCCCAATATATTAAACTATGTATGCACACAATGTAGAAACATTCTCAAAAAAATGTGTTGCATTTCAATAATAAGCTTAAAATTCTACATCTATGTTTCATTTTCCATTTTTTGTGCCTATATACCCTAAGTTTCCTTATTAGTCCTTGATGCTTTGCTTGCACATAGTATTATGTCTTCTTCCCACCTTTTCAATTGGTTTTATGTGGTTCAAATAGCTGGGAAATATTCACCTCTAAAACTCTCTTTTGACCATTTCATTGTTTTGCTCTTCCTATATATTATGTTCAGAAATATATGTCATTGTCTACATTGTATTTTTTCCTAATATATGATAAAATTACATGCAATTTTTTCCATATTGCCCACCCATCCTGCTATTGTTGTGTGTCGGGGCGGGTGGATTCAAATGCAATACTCAATATCTTAGTTTGAGGATGTATATTATTTTGGTTGTATTGTGAACATGACCCATTATGAGGTTGGTTTGATAGAAAACTATTAAAAAATGGTACCATGCACCTCTGTTAGATATTAGATTGGTGTGTGCCATGAATTTTGTGCTCCACAGCCTACAACATTTGGCCTCCTATTGTTGTTGTAAGTTGTGTTGCAATGTCTTTTCCCCATTCCATACACATCTAACAAGTGAGAGATTTTGATAGATTCAAATAAAATGTTGCTTTGTAGTAATATTATGTTGGGCTCAATGCAAGCATAGATGGACAAGGAGATATGAAACCCATTTGTGGGATAATTTCCGCATAGAAGATGACCATCACTATAAGCATAACCAAGGTATTTTTATAAAATTATATTTTACTAAATTATACATTCTACTTTTTTCCTCCTGCATGGCTAGATAGGCTCCAGTACATATCAAAATCAGGTACATGTTTATAAAATTATTTTTGTGCAATTTATGCTTTGAAGCAAAACCTTTCATATTCCTTTGATGTCTTCCTTTTAACGATATCTGGCTATTTCATCCACAAAATTGGTTCTATTTTCAAACAAGACATTCCATATATTCTTATTTCCCTATACTTATCAACATTATAGAAAAGTCCCATCTTTCCCAATTCTTTATCTGCATTCTATTTTCCTTAAAGTTATTGCAGCAAAAAAAGCACTGCAAAAAAGGAAAACATCTATGAGAACATGGATTGTTTTTGCAACTTTGTCATTGTGCAATATATGATATACATGTATGCATGAATTTTTAGATGCACTAGAGCACAATAAACATAACCTATTCTACACATTACATTTTTCCATGTCTCTACAACTATCTTTTCAGCTTATGGCAAAAAATATCTATAGGAAAATTTTTATCAACATATCCATCTTTTGAAAGTTGTTACATGAAAAAAATAGTGCAATATAAGAAATCATATATGGAAACAACAAAATTTCCCCTGTTTCGCCATTGTGTTTTATATGATATGGATCCATTGAATTTTGTATGTCCCTTGCATACTTTTCTTGCTCGAGGGTTTGGCTGGAGCCCATGAGGCTTCATGATGTCAATATGGTAGGGAGGAGAACGAGCATGAGTTTTGTGGTTTTAACTTTCACCAGCATACATTGGCTGCTACATATCCACAACATATTGTATTCTGTCAATTGCATTTCTACATGCTTATAGACCAATTTTTGTAGCTTGCTAATTCAACTATTTAAACTTTGTTATTTATGACGATACCTATTTCCTTTAGGTTATCACAAGAATTATATGATGTGATTCTAAATGTTTTTATGTAAAGAAAACCTCACCAATCTCTTTAAACTTATACACAGCTAACAAAATTTGAAACATATTGATATAAGATTCAAGTTACGTGCTTTGGTGGTAAATATTGTTCAAAGATAAATAGAGAATTTTATAACATGTATTAGAATAAAACTAATTTGCTACTAAATATTATAGACAAAAAGCCACATTAAATAGAGCTTTAAAATATGGAGTATAGGAGAGGAAAACTACAATAATTAACAGTTTGTTACGGGGAATTGAAAAGAACAATATCATGAAGAACAGGTTTTTATCATGAACTTCAAACAGATAAGGAAAAAAGAATATCATGAGACATATTGATACAAGACATATAACATGTTCCATCCAAAAAAAATAACACATACATAGAGCAAAAAAAATTGAAAGTAGTGCAAAGGTATAGGTGAATGTCATGTTTGTACTTTATACCTATCTACAAAATTTTAGAGTTTTGAAACTTAAAAACAATAGTTCTTTTACAACTTCTCATTTTTGTCTACAATATTTAGTGCCAAAAAATGTAGCTTGAATTTTGAATTGACAAGCTAACTATTACATAGATTGCTTGTGTTGTATTAATATCCACTTGCTCATAATATATTGTTCATTATTGTAGTTCACGTCTTCTATTCTCCATGTTCTTAAGTTCTATTTATTGTGTCTTGCCTTTTTAATGTTCACTATGGGATACCAAGGCTTCTGTTTTGCAAATATGAACATAATTTATTCCTATGTTTGCATATATATATTTGTACATTCATTGAACTTGTCCCACTCTCTGCATGAGGTATACTTGCATCTTGTTTATGTGATCTCTTCTATTGCAGATGCATTACATATTATTTTTTATAAAATACACAACTGTTTATATTTTCTAATTTACATATTGTCTACCAATTACACATGTTCACCGCACTAAACTTCAAATTTTCCTTGTGATTAACTATATCTAATTGAAACCATTTTAGATTGCAAACATTTTGAACTATAACTACACATCTCCACAATACTAAATAGCTTTGTGGTCACATGTTTGGCATGGTGTACAAGCTACAACTACATTCTATTTATATAGAAGGTAAGGCTATATGTCCTTTATTCCATATCTTAAATTTCATGACTACATGTCAAATTATTTGTCATAAATGGTACAACTATATATATTTTTAAAAATTTATAAAACTGATTTCAACTAAAGAATTTTTTTAGGCTAATGCTATGAGATTTCCACAATCTATAATTCTTAAGATTTGTTATTTCTAGATATTTGATTGTGTTTCTATTTATGGATGAAAAAACTCAAACACAATTGAATATCTAGAAACAACAAACTTAGTTGCACAAACATTGGCTTCACCATTGATCATAGTGGTGAGCAGTGTATGTTCTTTCTCAGGAGTTTGGTGACAGCCCATGAGGCTACATGACCCAATATGGTAGGGTGGAGAGCAAACCTTCTTTTATTTTGTTCATAATACATCCAGTTGTACCTAGAAGGAATTCCTACATCTTATCTAAGACATCTATTTTGCAAATATGAACATAATTTATTCTTATGTTTGCAAATATATATTCACACATTCATTGAGTTCCCATGCTTTTGATTTTATTATGGTGCCATATCTTATTTCATCACTACATTTCAAATTCTTTTTCATAAATAATAAAACTATATATATTTCTAAAAATGTATAACACTGATTTCAACTAAAGAAAAATCTCAGGTTATATGTTCTTGCTTGGGGGTTTGGTGACAGCCCATGAGGCTACATGACCTGATATGGTAGGGTGGAGAGCATGGATTCTTTTCTTATGCAGAGCAAAGGAAGAAAACAATAACTTATCTCCAATCTCATCTAACAAAAATCAAAACATTGAAGGCATGAAACTTTGGAACCTTATAAAATACATATAAAACTCCTTCCACACCAATTTTTAGGAGATTTCATTGATTAAAATAAAATATATACAATTTTGAATGCTTGCTGTCCTGTGTAAATCTGAATTTAACTGTTTTCACCAAAATGAGCATAACTTTCATCATATTCAATGAAATGACCTCAAACCAATGCCAAAAGAAAGCTAACTCATGCCTCTATCCAGCCATATAATATTTAATTCATTTGGAGACCGTACCTGCACGTACCATTTGCTGCAACATGACTGTTACAGAGAAATCTGAAAAATTACAGTCAATAAAACCACCATAACTTCCACAAATCAACACCAATCTGCATGAGACAAAGTTTATTTGGAAGGTGATTGAGATTACTAACACATAAAAACAATTATAAATTTACTTCAACCCATAAAATGGTCGTACAACACCAAAAACCAGATAATTTCTGAGATAAAATGCAGAAAACAATGTCTTTTATTCATCCAAATCAAATGTTCAATCACCCACAAGCTTATGAACGTACAAAGAGCCTTTTTAAAGACTTTACAACATGAAAAATCAGTTTCCAACTGATTTCCAACTTCCCACTAATGTTTAGTCTCTAATGACCTCTTAACAACTAATTGTTGCTTAATGCAACTTTTTACATTTTTTTGCAATTTTGAACTTTTGTGTTGACAACTTTTGGATACATTGGCATATTTTAACATTTTCTTAAATGACCTCCTAAAATAAATGATAAATGACTCAAATAACCTTAATACAAGGTAAGAACACAAAAATTGAATCAAATTCCTAAATTTCCACAAGGAGGCATAATTGTGTCAAGGTGCTCCTGCACCATTTTCTTATGTTCATACTACATCCAGTTGCACCCACAAGGTATGCCTACATCTTATCTAAGACTTCTAGTTTGGAAATATGAACGTAATTTATTTCTCTGTTTGCATTTATATATTTGCACATTCATTGAGCTCCCATGCTTCTGATTTTAATATGGTGCCCACATTGTTTTTAGTTTGCTAACAAATAGAGTAATTGTATAACAGGAGGTGCATTATCTGGCATTCAATATTATAGAGAAATGGGGAAATTGTAACATATCTATTAGTATAACATAGATACATATATTATGTATATATGTAACCAGCACCACAATGGCTGTTTTGACAATTTGCAACTTAATCAAAGTACACTTTCCCATAGTACAACATTCAATATTCCATTTAATTTATCTGGCTGCATTTACTTCGCCCACCCCCATCGTACAACAATGGAAGAATGCATTAATTCTTGCATGATAAAACACTTACCATTCAACCTTCGTGTATCAAGGAAACCAAATCCACCACTGCAAACCCACACAATTACCAAGCGCCACGATGCCATAAAAAAACACTGCTCACATCATTGCTAGCTGAGACATCTCTGGTGCTACCTATGATTATTAAGTGTTTTCCCTAATATTTGTTTTACAATTTCCCTATTTTGTCTATAATATTTAGTGGCAAATAATGTAGCTTAAATTTTGAATTGACAAGCTAACTGTTAGATAGAACTTTCTATTACACCTTGTCTAGATAGTGATAGAATATCTGGTAAGCAAGAATATGCTACAAACTCAAATCTATACATGTATTTCATTGACCTGTTAGAAAAAAACTTAACAATCAGAGGAAAATGAGAGATGTTTCAAAACCCACATTAAATAGAACTTTAAAGTATGTAGAATAGAATAGGAAAACTACGATAATGAATAGTTTGGTATGGGGAACTAGAATATGTATACATATATATATACAACTCATAGGTCATGGAGCACAACAGCTTTAAAACCCTCCAATTTGCTATAAAATAGAGGTAGAGCAAATTAGTTTTACAATAGTCTGCTATTAGACCAATACCACTGTGATCCCAAGAAAAAAAAAATGATATTAAATGCACAAAAAACTCTTTTACAATTTCCCTTTTTTTCTATAATATTTAGTGCCAAACAATGTAGCTTGAATTTTTAATTGAAAACCCAACTATTACATAGATTGTTTTTCTTCCATTAATATGTTTCATGATATAGAGAAATTGTAAAAGAACTATTAGGAAAATACTTTAAGAATTAGATATAAATGACAGATGATTGAAACCCACATGAAACATATTGATACAAAACAAGTAGTCTATGTAAGAGTTGGCTTGTCTAATAAAAATTGCTCACACGGGAAAATACTTGCCTTTTTCTCCTGCATATCAAGGCAACCAGCTGCACCACCACCAGCATATGTAGGTAGGAAGCTCTGCGACTGTCATAAGTAGCCCTCAATAGTTTGGGGATTTCAATACACACACACACACACACATATATATATATATATATATATATTTATGTATGTATGTATGTATGTATGTATGTATGTATCTCTCTATGTTTTAGGAAATTCAATACCATTTCCCTTTTTGTGAATAATATTTACAATAATTGTGCCTTTCTTGCTTGGGGGTTTGGCTAGATCCCACGAGGCTTCATGATGTGAATATGGTAGGGAGGAGACCAGTTTTCCATTTAGAGATTTTTCTTCCCACTATCATATATTTCTTATTGGTTATATGCATGGAAACACAAATTCTTTGATGCACTTTCCTACAAAAAAAATACTCTATTCTATCGATTGCATTTGACATTCTTTCCACAGCTCTCTTTTCAAGTTCCCGAATAGATCCCTTATTGAAAATTCTTTACCAACATGGTATGTACTCAAAATCTTCCATTTTATCTCTTTCTATTTAGAACAGATAGTGCTAGACTCTTTTATTGTATATCTATATTTTTTCATTTATAATGTTGCACAGATACAATGGACATTCAACAAAATTAGTCTATTGTAAAATGTCTATTTGAAATTTGTCCATGGTCCAACAACTCAATCCAATACAACTTTTCCTTGTTAACACCATCAACAGTGCATGTATATGTGTGTATATATATATATATATACATTTCTATATACACACACACACACACATATATATATATACACATACATACATATATATAAACATACAATGTGAACTGTATGTGAAAATCAATGGTTGGAAACATCTAGATAGATACATATACAAATATATATATATATTGAAGAAAAATAGACTAATTGTATAAAAGGTGTTGGAATAACACTTATTCGGTACTAAATATTATAGACAAAAAAAAAAATTGGAAACAAGGGTTGATGGTGGTTGAGTTGGTTGCCTCCATGTGCGGAAAGAGCATGGTAAGTGTTTGGTCACACGAGGGTTAATGCATCCTATCATTGCTATACAATGGAACATATTGTTACAAGGCAAGCAACCTAAGTAACAGTTGTAAGAGGTATTGGAATGACATTTAACAATCACACATAAATGTCAGATGGACATAAATCTTTGTCTTGCTTTCAATTTCTTTGGTCTATGTATATTTTGGTATAATCTGTCATTTACCTGTGACTCTTGTCTATTTTCCTGATTGATACAAAATGACCAATCTATCTGAGAGTTGGCTTCTTAATTCTAAATTGAATCTACACTATTTGGCACTAAACACTATAGAAAAATAGGTAAATTGTAAAATAACTATTAGGAAAATAATTAAGAACCACAACAACATAATAGATGGTCGTAAATCAACTTTAGAATATGGATCATGGAAGAGGAAAACTACGATAATGAATAGTTTGTTATGGGAAACTAAAAAAACAATATCATGAAGAACAATTTGTTATCGTGAACATGAAATAGATGAGAAAAAAAGAGTATCATGAAACATATTGATACAAGGCATATAACATGTTCCATCCAAACAAAATAACCATGACAAAAATTTCAGAATTTTAAAAATTAAAAACAATCATTCTTACAAGAACAATAGAATAATTTACTATAGGGCCCTTTGAATAGATGAGGCAAAAAGAATATCATGAAACATATTGATACAAGACAACTGATCTATGTAACTGTTCGGTTTTCAATTCTAAATTCATAATTTTTTTGCAATTCTTATCAACCAATGAGGTACATTTGACAACATACTTTGTTCAAGAGGTAAGCTACACATTGTCATAAAAAAACCTAGGAAAGTATCCTCTATTTGTCTATAATATTTACTGCCAAGTGATGTAGCTCAAATTCCCAATTAACTCCGTCACATTATACCCATTTTGCACACATTATTGCTACCCATTCCCTTCACAAGTTCTATTCAATGTGGGTTTACTACCAAATAATGTAGTTCAAATTTTCAATTGACAACTCAAATCTTACATACATTTCTTCTCTTCTATGAATATGTTTAATATGGGTTTTTGATCATCTGTCATTTACCTGTGATTCTTAAGCAATCTATAATAATGAAGAGTGTGTTATGGGGAACTGGGAAAAAGAGTATCATGATCAATAGTTTGTTATGGGGAACTTGAAACAAAGATGGAGGCATAATTTTTACAATAATCTGCTATCAAACCAAAACCACAATGGCTCTTTCGAGAATGCAACCTAATCAACATATTTTCTGCCACATTTTGGAGTATACTTTCCCCTACTAACCCTAACCATATTTTTTTGATGAAAGAAAGAAGATTTAACTATAATTTCTCCATCCATACAAAACCAAAACACCAAACACCCATGTAAAATGACTTACAGTTTCTAGACAACAACATTTTTAACATAAGCAACAAATAAATCATTTATGCAGAACACCATGTAAAATAACTTAAGATTACAGAGAACAATAGTTTTAAAACCTTCCAATCTACTATAGAATGGAGCCGAAGCCATCGATTTTTACAATAGCCCCTATCAAACCAACCACTAAGCCAAAGCCGATGATTTTTAGAATAGTCTACTATCAAACCAGCACCACTATATATATATTTACATATACATACATATATATAGAGTTAGAGAGAGAAAGTGCCATAGTTATTTTATGATTTTCTTGTTCATTTTGATGAGAGCACATTGGAGGGTTTTGAACCTGGGCTTCAAAATCACTAAATCATGAGATATATAAACATGTGTATATATATGCATATATGTATGTATACACATATATATATACATAAATATATATATATATATATACATATATATATATATACATACATATATATATATGTATATATATATATATGAGAGTCTATATATATATATATCTTATATATATACATATGTATATTATTACATACATACATATATATATAACTACATATATATATATATATATATATATATATATATACATATATATATACATGTTTATATATATATATATACAAATCATGATTTTGAAGCCCAATAGTTTTAAAACCCTCCAATGTGCTATAAAACAGACACGGAGCAAGCAAATCATACAATACTCTGCTATGAAAACATATATATACATATATGCATACATATATTCTAAATTTGAGCTCCATTATTTATCATCAAGTTATCACATCCAAAAAAAAGAGTACAATATTAGAGATCCTATTTGAGAAAACCTATTTCTACGACAACTTTGTTTCTAACTAGTATATGGTAAAAGTCCACTAGATCTCCAATGGGCCTTACCTCCCTTTTTTTCTTGGGGGTTTGGATAGAGGATACAAGGCTTCCTCATTCTAGTATGGTAAAGAGGGGACCAAACATGGGTTTGTTGCTTCCACCTACCATCATCGTCTACTTGTTGCTACTTATATACATGTACACAATTTTTTGACACGTACTTCTCTGCTGAAAACAAACTCTATTCTATCCATTGCATTTGTCACTGTCTCCTCCACTCTCTTTTCAACTTTCCTGATATATTGCTTGCACACAACTCTTCGCCAAGATGCAATGTATTTAAAATGTTCCATTTTATCTCTTTCTATTTATAACAGATAATGGTAACCTCTTTCACTATATATCTATATTATTTACTTTATAATGTTGCACAGATACAATAGACATTCAAGAAAATTAGTGTGTTGTAAATTCTCTATTTCAAATTCTTTCATGCTCCAACAACTTGATCCAATGTTGGTCGCCCTTGTTCAAAACCAACAACAGTACATGTAAGTACAAAAATTTCCCATTTTCAATAAATAGACCCGGTCAAGGAATTGTAAATATTATTAATTATTTTTAAATTTAGATTGTATATATTGATTTCTTAACTATTTTCCTAATAAATCTTTTATAATTCCCCTTTTTTCCTATAGTATTTAGTACCAAATAATGTAGCTCAAATCTTCAATTGTGAAACCAATTATTACACAACTTTCTTGTTTCAATATGTATCACACTACTCATTTTTCCTAGTTTTCCATAACAAACTGCTCAGATTGCTTGTCTTGTATCAATCTATTTAATTTGGGTTTCCAACCATCTCTTACTTGTGATTCTTAAGTGTTTTTCCAATAGTTGTTTTAGAATTTCTTTATTTTGGTTATTGTGTGATATATTATAAGAGTCCTTGAGATTTTCCATGGACCTTACCTTCCTTTCTTGCTTGCGGGTTTGGCTAGATCCCACGAGGCTTAATGATGCCAATATGGTAGGGAGGAGAACAAGCGTGGGTTTAGTGCCTTTGGATTCTATCATGATATATTTTTTGCTACTTATATATACATGGACACACAAATTCTCACATCCACTTGTCCACCAAAAACATACTCTATTCTATCCATTGTATTTTTCATTGTTTCCACAATTCTCTTTTCAACTTCCCCAATAGATTACTTATACACAATTGTTTACTAGTATCCCATGTATTCAAAAACTTCTATTTTATCTTTTTCTATTTACAACAAATAATGATAACCTATTTTATTCTATATCTATATTTTCCCCTTTATAATGTTGCACAGATACAATAGAAATTCAAGGAAATTAGTGTATTGTAAATTGTCTATAGTTGTTTTAGAATTTCTCTACTTTTGTTATTGTGTGATATATGATAAGAGTCCTTGAGATTTTCCATGGACATTACCTTCCTTTCTAATTGCTCGGGGGTTTGGCTAGAGCCCATGAGGCTTCATGATGCCAATATGGTAGGGAGGACAACAAGTGTGGGTTTAGTGCTTTTGGATTCTATTGTCATATATTTGTTGTTGCTTATATACATGGACACACAAATTCTCACATCCACTTGTCCACCAAAAAATGTACTCTATTATATCCATTGTATTTTTCATTGTTTCCACAACTCTCTTTTCAACTTCTTTAGTAGATTACTTATACACAATTGTTTCCTAGTATCCCATGTATTCAAAATCTCCTATTTTATCTCTTTCTATTTATAGCAAATAAAGCTAACCTATTTTATTCTATATCTATATTTTTTTCTTTATAATGTTGCATAGATACAATAGACATACAAGGAAATTAGTCATGTATTGTAAATTGTCTATTTCAAATTCTTTCTTGGTCCAACAAGTTTATCCAATGCTGATCACTCTTGTTGAACACCACCAACATCACATGTAAGTACAAAACTTTCCTATTATCAATAAATATATTTGGTGAACCAATTGTAAGTATTATTAATTATTTCTCTCTTTCTTTGCAATGGAATGTAATTTTTCCAAGAATCTAGCTTTCCAGATAAACAAATAAGTGTAGTGAATGAGATGTTATGTAATTCATAAACTTGAAACTATTATTTTCTCATGAGCATGTTGCTTTTGTAGCTGGAAATCTACATAATTGTAGTCATCAAATATGTTGTTCATTTCATAGATATTTGTGTAGCACATATTTCATTTAAAATCATGGAGATGAAGAAACAAAAGCAGTGATTTTGGCTTGCAAGGTATGTAGGGAAGTGTTCAAAAATTTGTGGCATTTGTCATGACTTTAAAATTCATGGCATTCACCAAGAAATTATAATTTATATTGTTTTCCATGGATTTTATAACACTTCTGACTGCATACCCTATAGGCCAAGAGTGCTACGTTTACTTCAACATGGGTGCTCCAGAAAAAATGTTCATCACTCCCAACTATATAATGCTAGCATATGAATAAATAGATTCAGTGAACCAACTATAAATACCATTAATTATTTTTAGTTTCACATTGTCTTTAATGGTTTCGCACATATACTTAGTTACTTTTAATGCTTCCCTTTTTATTCTAATGGGTTGAGTAGAATATCTTTTCTGAATTCAAGTAAATCATTATTTCCCTACAAAACAAGGCATACCTTTTAATTTAATTATTCTAAAAATACCAAATATGTGTCGTGTCATCCTATTCTTCTTCTCGTGAGGCTTGTTTATTCATTTTCCATCAAAGATGGTGTAAGTTAGTCTTCAATTGGACTATGCACACATCTTTCCTCTCTAAGTGCTATTTGTTCTTATTCTATTTGATCATCCATTTATTATATTGGTTTAACTAAGTACTCCTAATTTTGTTCATACACCAATTATAGAACATCTTTTTACTAGAATCAATCATTGAAAATCTAATATTTTTTACCTTCAATTTCCTTGTAATGAACTAATTTTGAGTCCTTTATACTTGTGGCGATTTTATTATACTACTACTAACCCATAAACTGTATTGATAATAATGATTTTATTTACAAAATTATGGAGTAAATACTATTTATAAAAATTATTCATATATTAAAGATCTTTCTTTTTTGAAAAAATCATTAGTGACGACCATCACAACTAATATTCAAATAAGAAATAATCACAACTAACATGAAAGTAATAAATCATCTGGTACCACACAAGCATTGTAACAAATATGCCATACCTAAATTTATGGACAAACTTTTTTAAAGAATATTTTTTTATTCAATATTACTAATTAATTTTTTTATTCAACTATAGTAATTAAGGGGATCATTAATAACTTTTTAAAAAATGAGAACTCTTTAATGTTCCATGCTTTTTATAAATATTATTTAATTGATAACTTCAATTTTTCCATGTATTAGTATCCATATCTATCTTACAATAATTAAATCATAATCAATAAATTGATTGATTAACTAGACAAAAACATCAAATATAGATGTGCATCTAGGCCTAACAACTATTAAACTAAAATACATATAAAATTATATCATACCTTAGATTTTGGAGATAAATCATTATTAACTTTAACAAAACTAATTATTTAAAATTTAAAATTGTATTTAATTTTCCAAAAGTAATTTATTAAGAATTTTTTTATTAAAAAATCATTCCCCTAAGATTATTTTCATAATCAATTTCCAACTAAAAAATATTGATGTGGAAATGCAAAGATCAATTTTTCATTCTATGCAAATGGTTCTTAATCTCCCATGGATTATGTTATCTTAAGATAATTAAATAATAATCAATCAATTCATTGATTGACCTAGACAAAAATATCAAAGATCAATTTCCTCTTTTATGCAAATGGTTGTTAGTCTTGCAATGCATTGCCTTATCTTAAGAAAATTAAATAATAATTAATCAATTGATTGATTAACCTAGAGAAAAATATCAAATTTAGATGTGCATCTAGGCCTAGCAACTATTAAACTAAAATAAATGTAAAATTATATCATGCCTTAAATTTTGGAGAGAAATTATTTTTATTAACAAAACTAATTATTTGAAATTTTAAATTGTATTTAATTTACCAAATGTAATTTATTAAGAGAAATTTTATTAAAAAAACATTCTCCTACTATTATTAATTAAAATCATTTAAAAAGAATTATTGTAATTAAAATTATTCATGATTAATTGCTAGAGATTGCAATTAATGGATACATTGAAAATAATCAAGACGACCTATGGTTTTATTATACATTTCCATAATCAATTTGCAACTAAAAATAATTGATGTGGAAATGCAAAAAATAATTTTCCATTTTATGCAAATGGTTCTTAATCTCCCATGCATTGCCTGCTAGATAACAATAAAGAACTAGACTATAACATGGGGTTTAAAATGTTGTATAATGTACCAATTAAATGTAGAGATATAAAATAATTTCTTCACCAAATTTAAGTCCTTTACAACATCTACACACACATCTTTGCTTTAATTGATCTATCCATCTAATTATCCATATAAATATATAAATTGATTTTTGAACATCTTTGTTCATTACAATGTACTCAAAAAATATTATCCTCGTTTAGCTATGAATATAAACTAACCTCCTGTTATTCCATATTGAATTATTAACATTCTTTCCTTTTTTGACTCATTCAAACAATTGCAAATATTTTTGAATATTTGCACATCATATTGTATTACAAAAACAGGTTTCTTCCTTGCTTCCCATTGAATATCCATTTACGGTGGACCCCTAGGTGGGTGCATGAAGTTGGGTAGCAATTTTGTGGCCACTTTTGAAATAAAACTTTTAAAACTCATAGCGCAAGCGCGTTATAATGCACTCGTGTTATTTCATGTTAAAAAAAAAGAAAAAAGTGAGAATTTTCCTTGGAATACCAACCCAAAGACTTGAAGGGCATTCCCAATGAGGTCAGAGACGTGTTTTTGCAAATTCTACAGTTTTTGACATAATTGGGTCCATGCTCACTATCAGGATTGCATCTGGTTCAATATCAACAAAATCGAACACATGGGTAATGTTAGGTTCTCTCTTAGCTATCCAATGATGTAATTTTTTTCACTTTCAAACAATGTTAAGCCTTTCATCCATAATTTCTTCTGTTTGTATGTCTCTATTTTTCCAAAAAGTAGTGTTTGGTGTTTTTTTCGTTATAAATTAACCGTTCATCAAAATTTCAAATAAATTACATTTTTAGAAACTAGACTCCATTGTACAAATTTAAATAAAAAAATTAAAAAAAATCAATTATTTTCCAAAATTTGTAGGGGGAGCATGGCCAAAATTCTGCTTTTTAGGAAGTTCCCACTTAGAAAATTAGTAAAAAGTCAAATATTCATTAAAAAATTATCAGAAAAATCATGCATCAACTAGACACTATTAGCTAACTTCTAATTGTAGTGATTTTTAAAATACTACAAAAAGTTCACTGTGCTAGGGTCGTACAAGAGCTGCTATGTTATGTTTTTCTGACAAAAACAACACCAATTTGTGTACGTCCCTCTTTTGAACCCTTTAATCTCAACCATTTTGAAAATAAATTAGTATTTTAGAAAGTAGACTCAGAGCACTTCGATCCTTGTTTTTGTTCCATCTCAAAATTTTGATTGTAAATATCCTCAATTTCACGTCCAAGGTCAGTATTTCCTAATTTCAGAAAAAAAGTGGCCACTTAAGCCCCCTTTTTGGGAACCATCTTAGTGCACTTACCCCCCTATCGGTTGATTATCGCATGCATGTGCATGCGAATGCTAGTTTTAGCTCAGATCTATATTCAAATTGCATTGATAAGTCTACATTAATTCATTTAAAATTTGAAGACAAAATAAAAGTGTCATTTGCATACATTTAGGTATCTTGCATATTGCTAAAACGTGAAAAATTGCATTATTTTCATTCAAAAACCATTTTAATATCATCATTTTCAGATTTAGCATATTAGAATCAATTCATCATTGCATCTTTCATCTGAAAATTTCATTCGAATTATGCCATTCATCAATTATACATTTTCATACTTCCATGTTTCAATTCCATAGTATACAAACAACAAAATTTTCCAAAGATATTCAATGTCAAAAAAATTTGTACATAGATCCGAGAACATTAAATAGTAAAAAGAATATTAAAACTTTGAATTTCTTAAAACCCTACCTAGGACATAGGTTCCCTAGGCACTTTTTTCCTACTTTTTCTACCTGAAATTTTTCTTAGATCTCTGTTTCTCTATGTTCTATAGGATTCTATTGTTTGATTTCTATTTTTGCATTTCAAAATTTTTATTTTGTATTCCACATTGTTGCACATTTTCATTCTTACCCTCAAATTCATAAAATTGGAAAAAATCTGGAAAATATTCACTATTACACCTATTTGAACACATAATTAGAAACCTTAAACAACACCCTAAATGGTCAAAAATTGAATTTCTAGACACCCTGTCTAAGACATAGGCACCCTAGGTTCCTTTGTATTACTTTTTTGAGCCCATATTTCTATGAAAAAGCTCTCTCAGTGTCTTTTTTCTAGATTTGGTGTCTATTTTTCAATATTGCTTATAGAACTGTCTAATTTTGATCATTTCAGCCATTAGGCAAGTAGCAACATGTTTCCTTTTGAAAGATGTGGTTTTCATAGGATAAAACATGTCTTGTATGACTGTAATCTCCCTAATTATAACCATAATCTAAGGAAGCAAACTGAAATCATTGATATGGGTAAGAGCAAGAAGATGAGTCCATGAAATGTGGAAGATTTTTCCTTAGGCAAAAAAATGAAATCGGCTTGCCAAAAATAGTATCCCTGTTGGGAATAGGATGCTATTTAATTATAATCCTAAATATATTTCATGTGTCTCCTAAGTCCTTGGAAAGTGTTCCCAAACAATAGGATTAGAAAGAGATTAAATTTGAATGAAATGAACATGTAAATTGACATCTACATAATTAATTCTAAATGATAGGAACATGTGGGGATGCCCAAGAAGAGCTCCTACAAAATAGGAGCACATGGGGCACCCATATGGAAGATGGAACTCACCTAGAGTTAAGTATTTGGAGAAAGCTAACACTTCACTAATTCATGTAAAGATCTTAGAAGTTAGGAATTGATGTTTACATGCATGGAATTCAGTTTAGTTTAGTTCAATTCAGTTCAATTCAGTATCAATTCAGTTTAGTTCAGTTTAGTTAAGTTTAGTTTAGTTTAGTTCATTTATGGTTTAATTCTCTTCAGTTGCATGTAGTTAGTTTTAGTTGAATGCTAGCTGAATTCAATTGACTTGGAATGCATGACTAATGACTTGAGTTCCATGGAAGATAACAGGTGAAACATTCAGTTAAGGGGGGATGATCAATCATGCATGATATTTTCATGAATGGTGGAGAGATATGTTTCAGTTAACAAAGATTGACTTGTACCCACCTTGGGTGCCCAAGTTGGCATCTTGGAGTTAACACTTTTGCATGATAATATATTTTATAATGCTAAGTTAAGTGGACCCATTCTTGGGCACCAAATTTGAGGAGAAGCTTACCAGATATCTTTAGAACCAACATTGAGTTAGCACTTCAGTTTTGGACACCCAAATTGATGGACTTGGTTTGACATTTTTTTTTCACGAGAGAACGCTACTTGCAAAGAATAGGTGTAGGTTTTTTGAGATAAGCTTTGTGATTTGTAATTGTAAACTCTTTGGAGTTTACAAGGCTCATTGTTTTCTATAAATTGCAACAAGTTGAAGAGATTTTTATCAGAGTTTATTGCAAGTTGTGAAGAAGATTTGTTGAAAGAAAAAGAAGCATCTCAAACAAGGATTGATAAAGAATTATTGTAATCTTATTCTAAGGTTAAATAATACAAGCACTATTGATTCTGGTGGTGGAGTTTTTTCCCAAAAGGATTTCTCCACGGTATATGCTATGTCACTTCTATCTTCTAGTCTTATTCTTCTACAATCTTTTGTCTACTTCTACAATTGGTAAAATGAATCTAAATAGATAATCATCTACAAAGAATTTGTAACAAAGAACACCTAGTTAGATATACAATGTCATAGTTTTACAAAGTATTAAGCTACATAATTACCTCCTTTTTCAACATTTGGTATCAAAGCTAACAGTTGGGTAGAGTTTGGGGCACCTTTCTCTTAAAAGATTGAAGATTTTTTGGTTGTAGTGGGAGCTTTTACTATTGTGTTATTGCTGATTTTGGAAAATAAGTTTGTTACAATGAGTTTTAATTCTCATTTAGATATTGAAAGATTTAATGGATCTAATTATGAGATGTGGAAACTAAAAATGGAGGATCTCCTTGAAGAGAGAGATTAGTGGTTAGCTATTGGTAATGAGACAAAGTCACCTACAACAATGTCAAATGAGGATTGGGTTAAGCTTGATAAGAATGAAATAAGGACCATAATATTATGTCTTGTTGATGATGTTCTCTTGAATGTTTTAGAAGAAATTGCTGCATATAAATTCTGGAATAAAATAGGTGATATTTATCAAACTAAAATACTTACTAATAAGTTGTATCTGAAAAGGCAGTTGTATTCTTTAAAGATGAAAGATGGTTATTCTGTTGCAAATCATTTGAATGCTTTTAATTTAATTCTAAGTCAAATTGCCTATGTAGATGTAAATCTAGAAGATGAAGATAAATGCATTTTTTTACTTTTTTTTAACCAGATTCTCAAGGGAAAATCTAATTGTTGCTATCAGCGATAGTGGTGCAAATCCAAAGATAGACAATATAATTCCTCCTCTCCTATCAGAGGGGATGAGGAGGAAGTCTAAAATGGAAATCCAAGATGCCTTGTTTGTAAAAGGTAGGCCTAAGAAAAAGGAACCTAAGGGAGACAAGGAAGGGAAGGGTAAGTTTGAAAGACGGTGTAAGGTAAAGTGTTGGAATTGTGGGAAACCAGGACATGTGAAGAAGGATTGTAAGAACAAGAAAAAGAGTTATGATTCTTCTACAGAGGAATCCTTAGATGATGGTAATCTTGCATTGATCATTTCATGTAAAAAATACATTAGTGATGACTCTTTTCTTGATGTTAAAGAGTTATCTTCATGAAGAGGATGGTAGTCATGATGTCATGTGTAGCTCATACCACGGTTCAGTGGGATTTTTTGGAAGTGATGTGGATACATCATTAGTAAGGTTATCCTCATGTGATTGGGGATATGTTTTTTCTTGGTTTAGAGTGGTTGCTATTATTTCATGGTTTACTCTTGATATGCATTTAGAGTTTGGAATGGTACTTGTTCTCTTGAGACTAGGATGTTCATGTATGTTATGATGCATGTTATCTCCTTGGAGGAGATGGTTAGATCATGTTTTCATGTTTATGTTCCTAATTCATGATTGGAGCTTTGAAATTGATCTTGTGTAGTTCTCTTATGTATTGGGTACATTAATCATTTGCTTGATTACTTCATGATAGTGTTATGTTGCATTTGGAGTTTGGCATGAATTTTTTGGTTATAGGTTCTCATGTATACTTGGAGAAATAGGTGAGTATTGAGTTCTCTTATGCTAAGAGCTATATGTTGGAATGGTTACTTGTAAGAAAATATTTTTCAA
>VDFB02091684.1:0-25112 GCA_007258455.2 Sequoia sempervirens | reverse complement strand
AAGGTGGTCATACATACAAGTTTTTATATTTCTAAAAAGTTGTAATAAAAAATCATAATTAATCATTTACTTGGAAAAAAATTACAAAAAAATATGCATCACATCGAAACATGAGTCCTCTACTTATATCTAAAATTTTATAAAAAAATATTATTATTTTATTGTGGTTAGGGTGGTCAGACAAACACCTACTTCTTCTTTTTTTCATGAAATTTAAGTACTATTGCATTGAAATTTCAAATTTTCACTAAATATATATTTTTTCTTTTTAAACAAACCTAGTAGTTTAAAAATTACATTCAATTTTCTGTAGATTCTATTCTTACATATTTTTGAAATAATATAGATAACTTATTCAAATTTTTACATCAAGTTGCCTAATTTTGATTTTTCTAAATATTTTGCCACTTAAGGGCCTTTTTTTCTATGATGATCCTGCACATACCCATTTCAATTTCAGATTGCAAAGAACCTGGGATAGAATTCCTACAACAGTGAGACCACCTCCATAATATGCATTTTTGTACTTTTTGAAGGCTCTTAACAACGATATAGCCGTTATGATACAATCAATGGGGGTGTTTCTTTACTAGACGCATTTGAAATAGCCATCAGAGCTAAAAACAACCTAATACAAGCTGGTAAGCTTCCTCCTAGGCCACCAATGCCTATATTTCTAGATATTCATTCGAATATCCCTTTGCTGATACCACCTTTTGCACCTTTTCCACTTGTTTCGACTGTCGTAACTCAATAAACTATTCTTTCAAGATCTTCAAATGAGCTACAGGAGATCAAACGTTTATTACAGACTTTTGGAAATAATCTTGTGAGCTTGGAAAAGCAACAAGCATATAATAGGCCTTATCAACAGCAAAATTTAGGTAAGCAACAACAATATCAAGGTAATAGACAAGCTTATCAAGGCAACTACCAAAGCCCAAGACAGAGTGTAAACACTAGACCTTTTCAGGCTTATGCTCCAGCACCTGTTCGTGCAGTTAAGGATCTTGTCCCCATTCAAAATAACCTAGCAGCAGATTATGAGTGGTGCTACCCTTGTAACCAACCTCACAATTAGGTCACTTTCTCAATGGACTCATCAATCAGGCACTTATGGTACATAATGCTTCGAGTTCATAACAGAATGAATTCAATGATGCATCTCCACAACACCAAGATCAACCTACCAGTGATACTACCCTACTTAGTTAGAAAGGTGAAGAATTCTGTGGATTGAATGTAGATAATTCTCCAGTAGCAGCGAACACAAGGGTGAAGAAAAGAGCTTTTGAGCTTGATCAATTAGCTGGTAAAGTAAAAGCAATAGCTACAAAACCATCTACATCTCAAGTGACTCATGGTTTGCAAAGGAATCAACAACTCCCAGTCAAGGAGCAGCCACACTTGCAAGCTGATCATGCGGGCATAAAAGTACATAAAGTAAACCCAATTGTACCCTTTAATATTCTTGATAGTATGAAAAAGATGAATGTAGTGATGTCTATATGGGATTTGTTAACTATCCTAGGTCAAAAAGATATGTTACACTCAACTTTGTCATATTTTAAAGTGTCTGATGAATTTGCGTCTCCAATAGGTCAAGTCAAAACTGTATTGACAAATAATCTTCAAGAAAAGGATAAACAACTTAGCAAAGAGGTAGGAAAAGAAGTCAAACCACCTCCATTTTATGTATCTGTAATCATAGGTGATAAGTTAGTTCATAACTGTATGGTAGACAATGGAGCTAGTAGCTTAGTAATGCCAAAGAAAATTGATGACAAGCTTAGACTAAAGTATCAACCTTTAGAGAAAGGAGTGATTCAATTGGATGGTACTTATGTTAATACATTAGGTGTTATCAAAGATTTGAGTCTTACCCTTCATGCTTGTCTGAATTTTTCAGTCCAACAGGACATATGTGTCATAGATCTCCCACCTTTCTTTTCTTTGTGCATCTCAAGAGACTTTACAACTAAGATAGGTGGTTATGTGTCAGCTGATTGGTCACATATGTTGTTTAGAACAAGATATGGAACTAAAGTTACCATTAAATCTGAGAGGTTGGATAAAGATAACATTGAGCCATATAACCCAAGTCCTATCAATGTTGTTCCTACTATTGTAGACACAAATTATGTCATTTTACTGACAGTGTGCTGGCTGCTACTCAAGAACTTCAAGTAGAAGTTGTTCCTGATGTGCTGCTACATGAATGGGCAGCTAAAAATGTGTTGGACAATCTTGTAGATTTTATTCAAGATGTCGGTATAATAAATTATGTGATGCTTGAACCTGATGCAGAGGTTCCAAACCTTGAAAAAGGTACAGATCAATTGTTGCAACAACAAAGTGGACTTTGGGAAATGTTTCTTAGTTGGTGGCATTTGATAAACCGCCTCGGTACTGGCCAAAGGCTCAGTTAGTATTGGGTCCATCTTTTGCTGAAGCGCTTTTTGGAGTATGGTCTTCTGCTCTGGGATAGCTAGAATGTCCCATAAAGACATATTAGCAGGTGATTTCTTCAACTGCTCCACCACATTAAGAGGTGAGGAGCTCGGAGATTTCTGCTCCTTGGCTTTTGTTATAATAATTTCCTTCCGCCGTTGAGGAGACAAGGATTCGGTCGGGCCACCAGGAATTTGATCCGAAACATCCTTGCACTACGGATTGTCCGAAAGTGAAACCACGGCCTCACTGGTGAATCTTCTCTTGGAGCGTGTATTATAGTCAGACTTTACCCGCGGCGTTTCGGCAGTGGACGTGTCATTCGCAAACACCATTTCCTCGTCTTCCATCCATGAGAAGAGCGCATGATCAGGAACAATGTCGGACTCTTGCTCCAGGGACATTCCTTGTATTTGCGCGGTAAGGACCGCATTCTCCATTGCCGGGGCATATCTGTATTCTTCGTTCTCTGTCGCAATCCCTTGACTACGTTTCTTTGCTATCCTTTGTTGTAAGTTGCCACGCGGACAATTTTGGGGCATATGCGCATCGTTGCAAGGGAAGCACCATGGATTGATGTCATCAATAAGATTATTTTGTCCCGCGGTTAATTCTCTGCTAGAGCTTGGCAACGCTCCTGCCAGTGGCGTAGGCACCAGAACTATTTGGTTCATAGCCGCCGTTGGTGAGTTAGTGCGATGCACATTCTGATATTGATTCTGCTGATAGGTAGGCCGCCCACCTTGGTAGTTCTGATACGCAGGCCGCGGAGGCATTGCTTGATTCCGCTTGAGCGTTGTTATATCATTCGCCATAGTCCGTAGCATCTCCTTGAGGTCGCCCATTTCATTCTTCGGGGAACTTGATGTAGAGGCCAAGTTTTCAGGAGCGGTTGTATATGAGTACGCTGACTGGGGAGTCGCTGGCACACTGGTCGACGCCACCTCTTGTGCCACGTTTGATATCTCAGGAAATATCGGCATAACAGGTCGAGGAGGCAATTTTCCGCAGTCTATCAAGTGATTTTTTGCTTTGATAGCGGTGGCATATGCATCTGGTAGAGTAGCTCCTCCTAGAGACTTGATCATCATAGAAATGTCAGGATTGATGGACTTCAGATAGAACATGAACGCCAAATCTGGGGTAGGGCGGATGGTCACGGGAATCCTCCGCCAACTCGAGTGAAATCGGGCATTGAAGTCCGTCAGAGCCTCCTGGGGTGCTCGTTTGATGACGGATAACTGATAATATAGCGAAGAACAATCTCCGTCATTTGAAAACCTTTCATAGAATGGATCTCCGAGGTCATCCCAAGTGCGAATGGTATTAGGAGTCAGTGTTCGGTACCACTCCAGGGCCTTGCCTTTGAAGGACGCAGCAAGGAGCCTCAGGGCTACATTCTGCGCCGTGATACCATGTACTAGGCATACATCCGCTACATCCTGCAAATGCTCTGCTGGCATTTTTGTGTTATCTCCGGCGAATTTGGGAAGAGCTTTCAGGGCCGAAACCGGAATGGCACCCCAAACAGCAGGTGCTACCGGAGCTACAAGGGGACTCCCAGCATCCCATGCTACATAATTTCTGTTCGCGGCCGGCAACATGGTGAGAGGAAAGGGTGGTGGGAATGGAACGGTTACTAACTGATTTGCGGCCTGGACTGTCCTGGAGGGAGGCACTAGTAAACCTGGGTTACTTGCAGTTTGGGATCTAGTTACAGGCCGATGGCTCATACACCCTTTTAGAAGACGATTTCATTAGTTTGGGTCCCACCGGGCATGCCAGAAAAAAGGACAAACTGTTGACGCCAAAAATTGACGGGATAACAGTGCCTTTATGGGAAACTCAGTTCAAGGGGGACCCCTTTGCGCCAAACTGAGTGACCTCCAGATTTTAAAGAAGCCGGCTTCTTCTATATAATGGTTTTGGAAAGGGAAAAGGAAGCAGATATAATAAACAAACACTAATCTAAGGCGATGCGCCCAAGCTTTCTGATAGGCACGATAAATCATAGACTCAAGGGCCTGAATGTTATTGATATGTTCCAAAACACCGGAAGTTCAAAGCAATAGCATAAACAGTTCATTCAATTGACATAAAACAGTATCGCATACATTCTTACTGCTAAGAAGAGTCATTAAGATATGATTTAGACCAGCAAGTTTGCATTCAATATATAGAAGTCTCCTCAAATGAAATGCTTAAGACAATAAAAAGCACAGTTCACAGTTTAATCAAGACATAAAAAGCAGAAAGGCCGAACAATAGGCACAGTCTGAAAGTATCTTGCAAATAAACATGCAAAAGAGGTCTGGCGTCTCTTGCTAAAACTAGTATTCTTCCTAAAAATCTTGGACCATTTTCCCTCAACAGAGAGAGTATATATAGCCGGAGAGCAAAATCCCACCGCCTGGAGAGTTGTAACAGAAAGATTCCACAATCTCCCGTAATGATGCCCGGATAAGAATATTCCCAATGCCGTTATGAGAGCAGCCAATCAGTACAACATCCAGTTGGTCACATTATGCGTCTCTTTGTAATGATGGCGTTGGTCTCAACCAAGCTTCCACGAGTCACTTCAATCGCCTTTAGAGAACCATGGCTAGCAAGAGTCAATGACACTATCCCGCCTCTAATTCACTCCCACGGCTTGCTTTAATAACGATAAGGCACGCGGCAGCAAAACCGCCTCGAATGAAAACTCTTCCATTGGACCGAGCTTGCGGAGAAGTGACACGCGTTCGTGGATAGAGGCTACTTTGAAACGGGAAAGGTCAGATGAACCGAGGCATGCAAAAGACGCTGCGGTCGCTGCCAAGAACCCGCGGTGCTACGCCCCTCAGCTGTATAGAAAGTTTTAAAAGTCAACCGGCCGACACGCGGAGTCGGTGGTATAGGTCCCACCGTGAAAACAAGAAGGCTAATAGAAATCCTTCTTCGGGCAGCTCGCCAAGAACATAATTCTTACTCTTAAGTAGGAAAGATTGGCGATACAATCGCCAATGCATAAAGATGTGGGCCCCGGCTTTCGCAAACCCGGTGGGTACACATAAAAGCAACGTAAAATGAAAATCCCTACAGCGGTGACACGCAATTTCAAATGTTCTTCTTCGAGCCAACCCGGGAGCCGCTACCGGGTTGCGTTTGGTGCACGCGGTATCAAAGGGAAAGATCAAAACCTGTCGGGAAGCCGAAGAAATGCGGAGACGCGCAGGCCAGCGCATGAACATGTGCAAAAAGGGGAACCCGAAGGGAGCTGCTTGGAATATTATTTCAACAAGATGATTAAACATGAAATGCACATAACAATAACTGTAATCACAACACCATACGCAAGAGAACGCCAGATTTATGTGGAAAACCCAATGAGGGAAAAAGCACAGTGAGGATTAACTCTCAATATAAGTAATAGAAAAACCGGTAAAAAAGGGCTCACTACCAAAATAGGACACACTGTCCAAAAGGGCTCACAACCAAGGCTCACTACCATAGAAAGAAATTATATAGTAGTGAATTTGCACCCCCCTCACAAGTTCCCCTTTTACATCCTTCACCTTAGAAAAATCAAACCCAACAATGTAATCCCACATAATCCATCCACACTCCATCCACTTGGTGCCTATTTTTAGTGCCAGTGGGGGAATTTCTATCAGGGACATGCACACAATGCACAAACGTCTACACAGTGTGCTTTCGTCCTGACATAATTCCTACCTATGGAATCTGCAAAGGTATTATGTTCTCCATTGGTGACAAAACATAATGCCCCTGTTCCCTTCAACTAACCTTTGAATAGATCTTTCCCTCCTAATTGACCTTCAAATGCCTATCTATTAGATTCATCTCATCTTCTTCACACTCTCTACATGCTTAGATACACATTCTACACAGTTCTTGAGAAAATTCTAGCAACTCTTGTACTACTTGCTGTACTATTGGCTTCATTCCAACATCATAGAATTATTCACATCTACCACATTTCTATTTTTCTATCTATTTGGTTGTCCGTGGAGGTGGAAACACCAAAATAGGGGTTTGATTGCGGCAAGCCCCAAAACAACCCCAACATTTTTCCCTGTCTTGTTGTGTGTAGGTACTTGTTCATGTGGAGATTGCAAGAGAACTGGACTTTCCATGAGTTGAATCTTTATTCTCTTTGTTCTTATCATTCTTGTATCACCTCTCTCGTTATTTTAGTTATTCTATCATTTATTGTTTTAGTGAACCAACAATTTTTGAGGTGTCTATGGACTTCTCTTGCACTCTTAGGATCTTTCACCTAAAAGGAGAGAGATAGAACCCAAAAATTGTGGTGGTTCACTCAAATAAAGGATTGTATGATGTAATTAAGACTAAATGCAACTAAGTGATGAAATTGATTGAGTATTAATGCAAAACTAATAAACTATACAATGTTTGAAAATATAATGTGATATGCATAAAATGAAATAGAGATGAAAACTAATGCAAACAAAATTGAACAAGGTCAAATAGAGTGCACCTGGGAATTGGATGATGAATCTAGAATGTTCTAAAATATGACATAGAACAATGTAAATAACTAGTGGGACTCATTCGCCATTGATAAGGAATCAATCCTATTATTGACAAAAACACTTAGAAACTGCTTTTCGACAGTTGGGAACTGGAATATGACAAAATCACCTTTTTCAACCTTAAGGTGGGACTCATTCACCATTGATGGAAAATCATTCCTCCTCCAAAATTCTATGAAATCAAAGGTCAACTTTGTAGCTTGAGATCTGCACTTGTCTTCTTGTCAGGTTGACGGAGTCAAATCTACAGAAAATGGATTGTAGGTTGTCTCCAACCTTGAAATAGGGTTTGGTTGACTTGAAACACTTTGTTGACTTGTTGACCTCCTTTCAACATCTAATTTCTTGACAAATCTGCATATAAAAGTCTGCAAACACACATGCAAAAGGGGAAAAATGGTTAAGGGTTAGAGTATAGGGATTTTCCTTGGTCAAATCCCACTTTGGTAATCAAACTCTTAATGAAGAAATGAAATGAAATGAACAAGGAATGATGAATGAACAACATGAAAATTTCCTAAACTCACCACAACCTTGTTGAAGAAATATGAGGATATGCTAATGGCTGCTCCAAGATGCTTGATTGAATGATGCTTGAATGTGATTAGTGAATGAGTGAACTTGATGAATGCTTGAATGAATTAGGTGTAAAATGAGAAGAAAAACACTTATTTATACACTCTTATGCCCTAATAACCCAATAATACCTCATCACGGGTTGACATAAGGTATTTTTAAATAAAAACCTGAAATGAATTTTGAATTAGTTTGAATTTGGAGCCAAGAGGGACTCATTCACCACCCATGGCGAATGGGTCCCACCTTGGGCTTGTAAGTGGGTGTTAGGAATTAAGTTGCATTTAATGTTATTTGTTGGGTTTACATTAAAAAATACACTTAATTAAGTCTCATGAGTGCATAAAGGGGTCATATAAAGCATAAGAAAGGTGTAAATAGTGATAACAAGCCTAGAAAAGCATGAAATCTTGTTACAAGACTTTACAACACTTTAAAATAGGACTTGACAAGTGATGAAAATGTGATTTTTAGGTGAATTATAATGATAACAGTCTAGAAAAGTGTAGAAATGTGTTACAACACTTCATAACACCTTCACAAGACATCATAATTTGAATATTTAGGACCTAATGCGAATGCAGAAGTTACATTGTAGTTCATTAAATCAAAGAAAAATAGACCAAGCATCATGAGAGAAAGACCTAAAAGACCATGAAAATTTCAATGATCCATTTTTCTATGGTACATTTAGTCATCACTTTAAACCTCAACATATAGACTGTCAATAGGCTTCTAAAGGTCTTTATTTGTACTTTTTCATTGTTTGTTCGTACAAACAACAATGCACCTTTGAGATGCCAACACGACGTGCTATCGTTCCTGTCCTACATTGTTGTCCTCTAGCAAAGAGCTAATAGGGTCACAAATAGACTCCATAAACCTATTTGTTTGGCCCCATTAAAACTTCCAGGTTAGTAGAGTGATAGAAGCATTGGGAGTTCTCTTTATTCTCTAATTCCCTAAGCACATGCACAGTTGAGGTAGATTAGGGAAGCCTTCAACTTTCAGCTCTCCATGACCTAGTCATTGAGTGATCGGTCCCCCTCTACATTTTGGTGATCTTGACGTGAAAAATGTCTAGATCTGTTCCTTTGTGTTGAGACTCTCTCCTTCACACTTGGAAACTGTTGTAAATTTGTGTGTTGTGAGGTTTTATGAGCATCACAACCCAGTCTACGACCTCTAGGTACATTCTCAGGAGAAGTGTATGACACTTACAAATGTAAAATATGGTCACTTCTAGCTTTACCACTAGTTTTACCACAAGATTTACTACTGGTTGTTTTTCTCAAGAGGATATTTTAACAAATGAGATTGGTTTTGTTGATGAGACCACTCGTGTACCCACTCCTCTAACATCCCCTACAACTTTGTCCATGGATGAGGATGATGTTGTACACATTCTTGTAGTACACCCTTTGGCATTAGATAAGAGACTGTTAGATCTCACAAATCACTTGGAGAAAGTACCAAATATGGCAAGAGCCGCTAGGCTTGTTAATGAGGTGAGATACATGTTAGGAAAAGATCAGATGGGCATAGAATTCTTACACGACCTCATTGTTCTAACCAAAGCATACATCCCTTCGTATAACACTAGATTGGGTACTACCCGAGGGATGATGCTCGATGCATATGAGAGACAAAAGGTGTCTTGATGCCTACAATGTTTGAATGCATAGCTAAAACAAGCCCTTTGATCAATGTTTTCTATGCTCCTCAAACATCCCACACAATCAAGGTGAGTAAAATACCCCTTGGTTTTAGCTTCACTTCTGGTTCCCTGGTGGTGGGGGCTCCGATGGAATGGGTGGTGGTTGTTTTGGTGACAATGGTGGTGCTGGCGATGGTGTTAATGGCAGTCATAATGGTGGCTTTGGTGGTGGTCATAGTGGTGGCGCTAATGGTGGCTTTGGTGGGGGCCATGACAATAGTCATGAAGGTGGTCACAACAAAGGCTTTGGTGGGGACTTAGGAGGTGATTCCAAAGGTGGGTGCAGTGGTGGCCTTGATAGTGGCTCTATTGGTCCTACATCATCTAATGACCCCATTTTGAACGCCTTGCTTCAAAACATGGGTCAGATGCAAAACCAGTTAGCGAGCCTATCCCAAGCTTCTGCTCAACCTATCTTTTATCCTTTCTTCCAACATAACCCCCTATCTGTAACAATCTTAAACACTCATTTCCCTCAGGGAATGGAGATTCCTAAGTTTGAGAAGTATGGTGGTAAAGGGGATCCCCAAACACACGTATCTGCTTTTAACGCAATGTGTACAAATTTATTTCACCACGATGCTCTGATGGCTAAACGTGTTCCTCAATCTCTCAAAGATACACCACTAGAGTGGTATTGTTCCTTTCCTGACAATTCTATATTCTCATTCAATCAATTGGTGAATCAGTTTCTCTAGCAATTCCAAGCTAACATTAGTCCAAAGATGACCTTCTTGGATCTCGTCTGATGTAAGCAAGGAGAGCATGATAAGATCACTAATTTCATTGCATGATACCAAGTTCTCTTTTCACAAATCTCTTACTCACTACCTGACTCAGATGTAAGAAGGTATTCATAGGAAATCTACAACAAGCTTGGTAGGAGAAATTCACCTTGATGAAATATCCTTCTTTTGCACATCTATGTGTTGCGTAATGGGAGTACCAACAGACAGTTGTTCAATTTGGGGGATCCTCCTCATACTCCTATTTTGAAGGAATATCTATAGTGTCGATTTTAGGGAAAGGAAAGTTTGTTGCAAATGTAGTCATTGCGATAACGATCGAGGCCTCAAACGCAACAAAATATTTACTAAACTAGATCTAAATCTTATTCTTCTATTCTATAAAAGTTATTGAAGGATAAGATTATAACATTAGAAGACCCTCAAACTTTGAGGGAGCCTTATCCTAACTAGTACGATGGAAACGCATTCTAATAGTACCATCATGTTCATAGGAATTACACTAAACATTGCATGAACCTATGTCATGAGATACAAGATCACATCGATGATGGTACCATCTATCTCAATGGAAAGAAGCAAAACACAAATAAGTCAGTGGCAAAGGAAAATAGTGATTTGTAGATTTATACAAACCTATTTCTCTCACTCCGTGAACTTAATTTTTGATCCTTCTGATGCTTCTCCTAAGGCCTCGACATATGTAAATGTGGTCTCATTTACTCCATCCTCCCCCTCAACCTATGACTAGCTCACCAGATATGACTTTCACGAATCACCACTGAATCAGGCATAAAATCAACTCTCTTGCCTATGCTTGTGTGAGTGATTTGATAGATATATAGGAGATTATTTGATAATGAGGGCACACAAAGAACATCTTGTAATGTGCCATCTCCCATATCAAAAAACCCTCTCCCACACACCTCAAGTGGAGTGTCTTTACCCATTGAAATGGAAGGCATAAAACATGGCTCCATAGATTCAATTTCATCCTCAGTTGAAGCCATGTGGTGTGAAACATGTAAATTAAGAACGGGCCATGTTGATGATGGAGAAGCAAATGCTACAAGGGCCTTGGCATTTCCTTTCTCCTTTTTGTTCTCTTTGGCCTTGTGAGAACCTTCTTCTGAACTCTATTTGATGGAATCAAGAACACAAAGATTATTCTTCTCAAGAATTTGTGTCAAATGATCAACTTGTTTCTTCAAAAAATTATGCTCATCATGACCGAGTTGCTTACAATAGGCACATTTGACACTCTCTTTCTTAGGCTTTTCACCTTTTTAAGATGTCTCTTTACTTTCTTTTGGAGTAGCATATTTTTGATTCTTTTTCTCTTTGCTATTCTTTTGTTTCTTGTCCTTGTTACTACTTTTTCCTCTTTGTTCATTTGTTCCAAGGTTGGCATCCAAGGCATGAGACTTAGAAGACTTAACAATGCCCATATGAATTAGCTTATCCTACTCCTATGTGAGAGAAGTAGAAAAATCATCCAAAGATGGCATTTTGAATTGAGATCCAAGTGCATCCTTAGTAGCATAGAAGGTAGAAACAAATACTGAATATTCAGAACTTAGCTTTAAGAGAATGCTTAGAATCAATTGTTCATCTTTGTTATCAATTCCACATTGTTGTAGTTGTATAGCCTTAGTGATTTCATTTTGGTGAAGAAAACCTGAATTGTGTTGAAGTTTCCTAGATTTAAACTAATTAGTTCATTCTCCAACATATGACCCCTCATAGAATCTTGTGTGCCAAAAAGAGATTCTAGCTTTTTCCATATTTCATTTGGAGTATTCAAAGATTCAATATGAAAGAGTAAATTAGGAGATACAGACACACACAATTATCCATATGCTCTATCACATATGTTAAACCACTCAAACTTTTTTTCATTTTTAGTTGGTTCAGTTTCTATTCCCATTACTACTCTATGCAAACCAAGTCTTCTTAAGTGAATTTCCATTTATGATTTCCACTCAAAATAGTTGTATGCAGTTAGAATAGTAACTGTTGTTGATGCCATGATGAAGAAATGCAAAAGGAAATGTGGAAAATAAAGTGAACACAAAAACACCAAGAACACCCCCACCCTTTTCACTAATATCAAAGATCACCCCCAAATATTATAAGGTTGGCACTTTATAATTTAGTGCATTTACAAAGCCTTTTCCACGATACAATGCTCAATAGGTTCAAAATAACCAAAATTATTTTGGTATATAAATGAACTTGAGACAATTTTTTTTGGAAAAGTTGGCCTTATGGTTGTGTAATTCTCTTCAAGACCTTCCCAATGGGCCTATTCTTTTTTGAAAATCGGAGCACGAGGGTGAAAGTTATGGCCTATTGAAGAAATTAGCACAAGACAACTTCAACCTAAAATATTTGGTATAAAATGGAAAAAAATCTTCTCAATACCTCTATGGATGGAAAGTGCTCATCTTCATCTTTCTAATGATATCTTATTTGTTGAAATCCAATGCTCGAAGCAAAAAATATGAAGCAAAAAGTAAAAGACACCCAATAAGACAAGAATGAAATATCAAAGGTCACTTGCCTTATGAAACTTTTATAGGAATCCAAATTGATAAAATGAATATTCATTCTTATTTTCAAATTCTTTCTAACATGGCAATGGAGCCCTTAAACCCCTCAAGCCTTGAAATTATATAATACAATAATTTGAAAATCACATTAAACACACTATTTACCTCTAATTTTTAAAATGAATTCCAAGTATTGGTAGATGGAGATTTTATCCTTCAAACACTCCACAAGATTTTCTTGAAGCTCCAACCCACACCGAAATGCAAACATTAAACATGAAAATAAAATGCATATTTTTTTGGTTTATATTGATTGCCAATAAACCCGGATGCTCCTGCATCAGATACACTAATGGATATGAATTTTATTGAGCATAGGCTCACAAAATTAGAGTTAAATGGTAGAACCATCCTTTTAGATTGCATCTCCATCAATGTGATAGGTGAACATGAAAGTATTTCTTCCTTCTTCTCTTCCAACATCTTATCAAAACATTCACCATTCTCTTCCAACAACTTTGCATCCTCTTCTTTCTTCCTCTTATGGACTCATGCCCACCATGACCCATCCTCCTCCACCAAATACTTTATCTTCTCCTCATCTCCTCCGTGGGATCCATCCCACCACAAATCGACCACCTACACCAATTTTCACTTGCATCATCCTCTACAATTTCTACACACAAACATAACATCTACACACAACTTTGCAACTGCAACTTTATCCTCTACAACAAAATTCTCTTCTACTCTCACTATGGACTCGAATAATCACAAATAAAATCAAAATGTTCACAAATTATAGGTCTTTTTCCTTCACTACAATATTCATCTTCTTTCCTCCATCACCAAGCTTACCGAATCACTCTTCTTCTACCACCAAACTTTGCAACATTAAGTCATCCTTATTTTCAATATTTTCAACCTCTTCGAATTCCATCACTGCAATCACATCCTCTACAGTTGCATCTTCATTCTATTCTACCATCATCACTACTACACTTGCATCCTCTTTTTCATTATTTTCTTCTTCTTTATCCATGCCTTTCTCATGGCATGTCTTCATTGCAAACTCTTCACTCTTGATATCCTCTCCATGATGCCATGTTGAATCCAATCTACTCAATCTTGCATTTATATCAACAATCATTGCCAAAATCTTCCTATTTTCATACTACCTCCATCCATCCCATATCATATGATTCTTCCTCAATAATATCCCCATCTCATCTACTACAATCTTTCACAACTCTCACCTCATGCTTTGAAATCTATAATCATACTTCTTTTCGCGGCTCCCTAGCTCTTGATTTCCCAAGGATTCTCTCTACTTGCAACAATCCTCACACAATCTATTCTCTATCACTTATTCTACCCACACGTACTGGTGTATCCTATACACTCTCAGGACCTTCAAGCTCTTATATCAATTAATGCAGTCAAGATTGGGGAGTCTTATCAAACTATCCAATCTTGCATCCTTAACATTTTATTAAAATTTACCCTCCAATTATATTAACAAAATCTAATGATCCCATAAATTAACACCTATCACAAATTATACCTTATGACATCTAATGAGTTATAACATGTCCATATTTAGTGATTTTCTTTCACCTCAATGAGAAAAATAAGATACGTTTTAAATTTTAATTAATAAATAACATTTTACTAAATTTCAAAATTAAATCCCAAAATGTTATGAATTAAGCTATAAAATCTCACTAGTTTGTATTTTAGAAAGGTTTTAGTTAAAATGGGAAGTAAAAATTTAAAATGAATTATAAATAATACTGAACACTAATTCTACAATATATTTAATTAAAAAATTACTAATCATAAGCCATTGATCTTGAGGAAATCAAATAGCTCAAAAAAATGGAATTTGCAAAGGATATATGAATTTATGGTTATAAAAACTTTGGGATGATGGAATAATGAAAATCAATGATAAATTTTAAGATAATGAAAAAATATCATTTGACTATTGATAAATGGGATAATATCATATATATTGATCACACTTTGATGAAGTGGTTATTGTTTGTCATTTCTAACATTTTAGGATGAAATTTTAAATAACGTAAGATGATATTATAACTAAATTAAGGGTTTGGAAAATGATTTGAAAGGGGCCATGATTCAATATAGACATGATATTTCTCTTGTTTGAATTTTGTAGGAGGAATACTACCCTCTAAAAAACTATGAAAATTAGTACATGAAGTTTTAGTAGTTGCATCAACATAGGGAATAATCAATTGACTTCTACATCAATGAGTCCATGACCACTCTACATTATTTGATGTTAAAACCTATAAGAAACACAAAGTACTCAAATACATAAATAGATTATAACCTTAAATTTGTGCAAAACTAGAGTTCTCCACTTTAAAGGCATTGAAGTATAAAAATAATAGTTAAATTCAATAATCATCAAATACACCAAATTTTAAAGAGTTAATATCTTTCATGTAAAAATGTATAACATGTTGTCATGCAGATAACCTACATATAAGAAACAAAATTATAAATGTGTTGTGCTTAGCTAACATGCTAATAAATATTTGTCTCTATGTTCCATTTAATAGCACTTTGGGGAAGAGGGAATGAGTATGGGTATAAATGTATGTTAAGTGTGGAAGAGTGTGGGAGAATACAAAAGGCATGTAAATTGTTTGATAAAATTCCTAAAAAATTCATGGTCTCATCTAATGCCATGATGATAGGATATGCACATAATGATAGGATATGCACATAATGATGTTCTTAATTACGCTTTAAGTATTTTCAATGAAATACTACAAAATAATGTGGTCTCATGCAATGCAATGACAAAATTATGTGTGTAATTTCACAAACTATGTACTTGCGTAATTTCACATTATATTTTAAACTCTCTTTAGTATGTACTTTAATAATAGATTTTTAATTTTTTTTTTTTTTCCCACACTTTAAAGAACAATATTTTCATGTTATATCAAGAACACACATGCAAAATATTAGTAAGTTCCTTCTACATAGTAGTGCAACATGTAGATGTTTGCAAAATGCATTGGCATCCTGAAGATTCTTGAGAAATTCAAAAAATTACTATCCACATGGATTATCTATGACATGTGTGGTAACACCTGAATGGAAAATTAACACCATCCTCTCTCTTTTTGGGAAAAAAGCATAGTTTATTTTCCATTTTTATGGGATTTTTCACATTTTTCATTCTAGTAGCTCCATTCCTCTCCTTTGGGGAAACTTTGTCAAAATATTTTCAACTATCTCACTAACTATTTTGGTGCTCTATCTTGGCATTCTTTTCTCTTCTTAGTAGCTTGGAGTTCTCAAAGGGAATGAATTAATAGCTATATTTCTCAAATCCATCTAAGAAGGTCTCCATTGTTGGTAATATTATTCTCTTAGTTTGTTATTTCTATACTTTCTCTTATTGTGTGAGACAAATTATTTATTATATAAGTAAGAATATATTGTTATCATTGTTATTTACTTGCAATAGTGGTTGCCACCATAGACCAAAGTTAACATTATTATCAAATACATTTATTTTTTACTACTTTTTAATCCTTAAGGAACTTAGGACTGAAAAGAACACACTATTTTATCAAACTTTTATCTTGGATATTCATGGAGGACAAAAAGACAAAAATGAGGTTTTGACTAAGGCAAAACCCTAAACAACCCTAACTTTTTTTCTCATTTTCTTGTGTTTGTAGGTTAGGTGGACTCTAAGACTCAAGCCACGTAATTTAGAGCTTTCTAGTAATGAATGGAACTATACAACAACATGATGTGAATATGTTCATGTGATGTACTAGTCTCTTGGGTAGAGAGCTACAACTTTTGGTGTTAACTTCTTCTTTGTTCTTATTTTTCATTTTTAGTAAAATAAACTTAGGAAAAAATATATATTTTATGTAATTAATTTTTTTTCTATTTTATTTTAATGTTTAAGTAGTAGGAACAACATTTCACTCTAATTTAAATATTCCCCTTTATCATTATAGTACAAAAATCTTTATGTTTGTGTGAGCAGACGTAAGACCTTGTTTTAATTGAAGTAAGCTATGAATTTATTTATTAAAATAAATATTTTAATTAAATCATTTTCCCTCTTTTATAATATGCATAAAAATATTTAGATTAAAAGATCTTGGAAAATTTTAAACAAATAAAATCATGACTTAAAAATTCAAACTCCAAAACTAAAATCCTTGAGCCTATTCAAAAATAAGAATGTTAGAATAGGGTATGAAAATCCATCAAATCATGTAATAGAAAGAGGATTTATGTTTGACATAGTAGTTGCAAATTTCCTAGTACATATGCATGTAATGAATTTTGTCATCATTTTATGAATTGCAATTTAAAGGGTTTCCTTTTAACTATTTACTGTAGGGTTCTCTTCCACTTTTAATAACTCCTTTTCTATGTTTGATGACATGTCCATAGCATGGAAAGCATTAAATTAGTGTGTTTTGGATGTGGTTAAAATTACATTTGGATCTTAAAATGATTTTGAAATAACTTCTATTTTAAAATTCTACAAATAAATAAAATTGTTTCTAAGGTTTATGTTGGGTTTATGTTTTCCTTGAAATAGTTAATAGTTTTGACAAACCATACAAGGTATCAATGGTGATCTTTTTGAATTTGAATTATAGTTTATTTCCACCCATATTTCTATATTAGTTCTATTTATACTACACATTTCACTATTCACTATGTAAGAAAGGATTGTCTAATTGGAGAAAGAATTTAGGATAGCCAAATTTCTTAACATAGAAGTTTAGAAACAAAAACCACATTTTAACAATGATAATCAACTCATTTTTAAAGGCACAAAAGTATTGTGATCAAGTTTTAAGAGTAAATGAAATATTTGTGTGACTATGAGAGGAAGTGAAAAAATACTATAAAAGTTCATATTTTTACATGTGTATTTTTGTAGTCTTTAATGTGATGATTTGTATAAAAGTAGAATATGATAATAAGCAAGCATTAAAAAATCAAATACATTCAATAAGTGAAGGTGTTACTACCATTTTGTATAGCATGTAAGAAATGGAGAAGTTTATGATTCCTTCTAATTTATAAGAATAATGCACAGTTTGTTATGTATTATTATGAAAAATTGATGTTATTATTGGAAAGATACATGACTTAAAATATGATGATAAATTTATCCAAGTTCTTATGGTTAATATTTATTGTGATACTCTTGGCCATCTTTAGACATAATCATCAATATTAGTTATTTTAAAATATCTTCAAAATTGCTTATTTCTCATAAATGATGTCTAAGAATGCTATCAAAGTGTTGATATAGACAAAATTTTAAGACTTTTTTAGCTGAGCAAAGCATATAATGGCTTTAAAGATATAAATGTACGTTGTTTAAGTAAACTACTATATATTTTTTATTCATTCAATTCTTAACACTTCTCTAAGGGCTTCAAGGCTTGTGGAAATAAGAGAATAATACATTTATGGAGGGATGTAACACAAATTTCTAACTGACTTGGTGTAGTACAATTATTTTTTGAATGTATAGATTAGGCTTCCATGACAAAGTCCTAAATAGATATCTTCTCATGTCCAAAATTCACTATATTATGAAGATTAGATGTTAAATCTAAATATAATTTTGTAGAATTTTTATGTTTGATTGTTGAAGTTTGAAGAGAGAAAATAAATCTTTAATAGATATGTAATAAGATAAATATAACAACATAACACATTTTAATTGTATAATAATAGGTTGTGATAATAAATAAGTATTACACTTCCAAATCCCTTTGATGATACACCCAACAATGTTTAGACTATAAAACTATACAACTCTATAAATTCTAACAAAGTGTAAAACACAAAAAATACAACTTTATTAAAATAATACATTTTAAAAATTAGTGACATTGTAAAAATAAGCTATAATAGACCTTTCATTTGAATTAGAATATGTGTAAGAGTAGCTTATTTTTACAATGTCACTAATTTTTAAAATGTATTATTTTAAAAAAGTTGTATTTCTGGTCACTAATAGGTCTATTTTTGCAGAGCCACGGCAGATGAATACTATAAAATTGTTGATAGCCACTACTATTCATTACTTTACCCACTGAATACCACAGGTAATAGCTCTGCCAAAAAGATAACACCACTTAAGAATAAAACTAAGAATATTTATGCCCGCTGTTTCATAACACCTTCCTTCCGTGCTATTACTAGTAATTTAGCAGAGCTCGGGTAAAGGCAATCCCAAATGCTTATAACCAGCTGTACAACAAGCATACCAAGCGGACAAGGGTAACAAACGTACCCAAGCATGATTTTATAATACTCTCTAATAAAGTATAAGTTAAACCTCAAAATCAAGCATTGCCACTCAACGGTAAGTGGGATTTTGGTCACTGTAAGGAGACAAGATTCTTTCGCTTTTTATCAAAATCTATAACAGATAGACAGATATTTGTCTATCTTGGAAAGAACTTGAAAATGGTTAAAGATTTGACATTCGATCCCACAGACTGATGGTTTCGTAAACATCATTAAAAATCAATCATTCATTCATTTATTTTAATTCATTTTAATTACAATCAATGAGATAAAGGTGAAGTATCTCATCATGCATTGAAACATCAATAACATGCACAAAACTTTGAGGAATGACAATATTACAGCGTTTTGCGAGTACGGATTAAAATTAAACTCTGGATCTATCAATAAATTCGGGACATAAAAAACAGATTTACTTTTACTGTGGGGTTAAATTACCTTGTTCTCTTGTATTAACCGCGTCAATGGCGACGGTGACAGGCACAACGTCTGTGCGAGCGGGTGGAGGAAATGGAGCAGCGTGTGTAGGAAATGGAGAGGCGCTGCAGATGGGGCATCTACCGTGGCTCTGCAACCACCTCTTTACGCACTCCACGTGGAAATTATGTCGACACACTGGCAGCGACAACGCCGGCTGTTCGGCTTCGTCGTAATTACAGAGGCAAATAACGCACTGCTCTCCGCTCCCGTCTTCCACCTCGTCTTTAAATCTCCTGTAATTGAACAACGGCATGTCCACGTCCACCGTCTGCCTCGCGGTTGACGTTGGAGGCGACTGCTCCGCTTGCGGAGGCTCCGCGTCGACCTTTTTACTGAAGGCCACGTATGTCACCAGTAAAAGAACCGATGCATAGGCGATGTAGAAATAGGGTGAATGGAACTGAAACACGAATTTGAAAAGAAAGAGGGGAATAGCGAATATGAAGATCACCCATACAATTATGAGGCACAAGATGCATGGCGACGAAGCGCAGCACCGCCTCCTTGCAATTAGCGGCATGCTCTGTAATTATCCTCTGCTTTTTGTGGGAATTGGCATGGCTAAGTAGGGGTTTGACAGAAAACCCTGTCTAACTATAGTAAACTGCCGAACGGAATCTGCAGACAGGAAATAATAATATGTTGTGGCCGGCAAGCATCACCACAGCCAAAACGCCTCAAATGTCGACATTTAAGACTTCCTCTTAATTTCTTTCTTTCGTTGTCGGCCTTTTTCTTTTTCATGTCTTCGTTGCCAATACAGATCTAATTATTTTGTTTTTTCCGTTGTCCCTTCTCTACCTTGTTATTCACGGACACGGCATTGTTTATTAGTACGCAATACTATTGTAATTGAGTTTTGTTTTGTTTTTTTTAACAATTTATTAATAAATTGTTTTCAACTAATTAAAAACAAAAAGATTGAAATAAAATTTAATCTCTTAATATGTAAAATATTTAACGATATTATTTTTGTTGAATATTTTGCTATTTTATTAGGAATGGGTTTTATCTTGACATTATTATGAATCACCTTATTGCATATTTATGTTCTATTTTTTTCTAATATATTAAATAAGTATTATAAATACAAGGTGCTACAAATGTGTTCTATCAAGCTAAAATATAGGTACACAATCATTTTGTCCACAACTCACCTTAAAAAATAAAAAATATTAATGTGTTAATCATTATGTTAAATTTATATTTTTTTAATTATTTATTATTATTATTCATATTAAAATAACTTTAATGCCATCAAGGTAGAATATAGACATGCAGCTATTTTTTCCATTAAATACAATATCCTAAAATTTATATTATAATGATTAATATATTATTTACTAATTTTAATAATACTAATATTAATGTGTTATATTTTATATAATGATTATGTAAAAATTCAATACATTTAATTTTTAATTTGTGTTTTGATTTTTTTATTAATATATTACTGATATAATTCTTCTCTTTATAAAATATATTTGTAGGAAGTATTTATGTTTTTATTAATATTATTAATATAATTTTTCTTTTCATAATAAAATTATTTTAATAATAATTCATAGATTTATTTTTTAAAATTCATGTACTAAATGTTTTAATATAATATTTTAAAATAATATTATTTTATAAATCTTGAATATATAACTATAAAATTAATATTAGGTAAATAAAATAATAAATTATGAACTTCACTAAATTACTATATAGAAATGTAAATAACTAATTAACAAAAATAAAATACTATAATTAACAAAACTTATATTTAATTTTATTCACATTAATAAAACTTACATTTAATTATTTTCAACCCTACAAAACTATAATTACAATACTATAAAGGCAAGTACTTGCCACTATGTGACACTTGTTTAAGAAGAGTATTGGGGGATTGAAAACTTACAAATCAATAAGTGGGTAGAAGATAAAGAAAAGAGGGAAAAATGGAATGCAATATTATTTCAAAAATATGGAATAGGAAAGAGAAAATTTAGTGTTGTGTGATTTCAAGAAGATTTTTGAAATATTTCATAGGAATAAGTTATGACGTAGAATGAATTATTTTGTATCTTAGTACAATTTAAAGCAATTGCCTATAGGCTCATGAAGAGGCTTAGATAAAAATTAGAACTAAAGTAGGTGCTTTCAAAAATTTTAAGAGCAACAACGAAGTTAAGCAAAAATAGCCTTCATATTGCAAATTTAAAGAATGGTTGAATTTGAAAAGTGGAGATGGTGCTTTTTGGGGGGAATATGTTTTCAGGCTTCTTTTGTATGCCAATGATCTTATTTTAATTGTTAGGTTTGCTCAAGGTTTACAAGAGAATTTATTTGGCCTTGAGTACTTTTGTTACACCCCAATTGTGAAGTTACTATTTACTATTACTACATAGGGTAAATATGAATGTAATGTGAATTTTTGAGATGAATAAAATTACACTTGTACCTTGTTATCAATATGAATATTATCTCATTTGATGTTATCTCAGTTGATGTTATTCATGGTGAGATACTGCATATAAGCAAATAAATGGTTATTGAATTATTATTATTCTAACTTTGGAAATGCTTATATATATATATATATTGCATATGTTGTGAACAATTGACTATCGTGTGCATGTGTTAGTGGATGTAGGTATGTGTTCATTCCTCCAGGCAGAGGGGAAGTATCACTCAAGAGAAGATCTTGGTTGGGTAATCGGTAAAAGTAAACTATCCAAGCATATACACACACCACATTAGAATGATTGAGTTGAGTCAGTTTGTGGGTAGTATACATAGATATACCTACACATACGTGTACATAGAGGTATATACATTTCTACATATATACATGCACACATTTAATATATAATGTGTTTATTATATACTATCTTGCTTGTACTCATATATATATATATATCGAATGAATGCTTACATTATAGGCTTGTGATATATATATTATATATATGTGTGTGTGTGTGTATGTGTAAATATATATTAGTGGTTATATATATATATATATATATATATATATAAATGCATTAGTATTTGAATATATATATATATTATGTATATAATATATATTATATATAATAATATATATTTAACATATTATATATGTTATTTGAAAATCGACTAACTCTTATTAAAGTTGATTTATTAAAGGCTATTTATAGTTGATAAAGACTATGAAATGGAGGTCAATTATAGTCATTATTGGCCATGTCAAATGATGTCGATTTAATAGTTATATTAGATAATGCATTGTTCAATTTAGTTAGTAGTTTCCAGTTATATGGATGTGTTGTAATTCATGAATGTAATTCTATAGTTTTGAATTGAATTCTATAGCTTCATGTTGGTTTCATACTCTGGAAGAATTAGCTAGGTTAGGACACTATAATTTTTAACAATTGAAAATTATAGTACTAAGCATTAGGTACCCATAGCATAAGGTAATAGTTTATCTTTATTCCCCTATTTTATGAATTGAATTTTTTTACTTCATTTTCTAGTTTTTGTAGTCTTTCATACTACACTAAATTAAATACGGTGCTCCACCTTTTAGGAGATGGAATACACAAAAGAAGAGGAGTAGGGTCCTCCTTTCATATTTCACTTTCAGTTTATTAAAGGAAACCCTAGAAATCTCAACCTAATGATTCATTTAGGAAAAGAGATTGCTACAAGGTCTCCTTAGGTATGATTAAAGAGGGGTTCACCACTAATCAAATGCTTAGAAAGAAGGAAATGAAAGTAATATGCAAATCTAGTTGTGTAACCTAGAAAATGAACTTGAAATCAGAATAACAGACTAAGGTTAAACCGAGAAGTACCTGGAAGACTAGAGATACCTGAAACAAGGTCTACAATCCTAAAATATTGACTTTTGATGTGAACTAGGACTCATATTCCAGAATGGGTGATATAGCCCCATTTTAGGGTTTTTGGTTGAATCTGGAATCTGCAACTCATAAACTAGGATCTACAGAAAATGGCTAAAAAGTGGTATGTACTAGGACTCATACAGCCAAGGTGGTGATTTAGTCCTATATGGCATGTGCGTGGATCATGAAAAAGTGGCGACATGATGGGTATTTGTAGGGTATGTGGCTGATCTACATTTTTTACCCAAAATTGGATGAAATGAAAAGGGTTTTAAAGGAGATTCTCAAATTTTCCACCAATATAAATTATGTTTTTACTTGAATTTAATAAATAATGGCTATTCATTTTCTATTTGAATTACGACTAAAGTCCTTATTGATAGGCTGATTGAAAACACTATAGCTTTCTAAACATCACATTTTTGGGAATCCAAAACATGCATCACATTCTATGCTTTGCATACTATAGATTAAAAAGAAAAAAATGAATTTCATGAAGTTTTGACCAAGTTAAGGTGGTCGTATACAAGTTTTATATTTTTAAAAGTTGTAATAAAAATTCATAATTAATTATTTACTTGGAAAAAATTTACAAAAATATGCATCAAAGCATCCGTATATGAGTCTCCTCTACTTATGTCTAAAGTCTTATAAAAAAAATATTATCATTTTATTGTGGTTAGTGGTTAGACAGACACCTACTCCTATTTTTTCCTCGAATTTAAGCACTAATGCATTGAAATTTCAACTTTCACCAACATATGTATATATATTAAATAAAACCTAGTAGTTTAGAAACTACATTCAATTTTCTATAGATTCTATTCTTACAAATTTTGAAATAATATAGATAACTTCTATTTAAATTTTTATGTCAAGTTGCCTAACTCATTTTTATAATTTTTGCCTTTAAGGGCCTTTTTCCATGATGATCCCCAAGACATAACTGCATTGATCCGTATAGCGGAAGGGATCTATGACAATTGTTACGAGTGATTACGAACAAAGGTGTAAAGACATCAACAATGAAGTAATAGGAACATTAATCAGAGAAGATTCAAAAACATAGAATCAAGAGAGAGATAAGATAACACCGATTTGATTACGGAGTTCGTCCGAGTGGACTACGTCTCCGGGTCGAGCTCAAACGAGTGACCACTCTATTGATATGTTCTGGAATACAGTACAAACTCCACGAGCCTCCTGCTTACAATGTCTTGTAGACTTCCACAAAGTTATCCAAAAATTCTCTCACTCACACCCCTTGGAAGATGACAAAGAGTAAGGAAAATAACTTTGACTAATACAAGACTATTACAACTCTCAGAACATCAATACATCCCAAAATATTCTCCTAATTCCCTAAGAAATTCTCTCACAAAAAGCCTCACAAAGACTAAGAGAAAGGGAAAACAAAAGAAGAATGATCAGATGCTTCATCAATTGATGGATGAGTGATCAACTCCTGAGTGATGAAAAATGCTCCAAGCCTTCCTCCTTTTATACTTGGAGTTTTCCCAATATGGTGAAAACCATAAAATCTCCAAAATCTCCCTTATTCCTCCATTTACATATAAATCTTTATCAAAAATCTTCATATCTCCTAAAAATCAAAACAATAACCCCTTAATTTTTTAAATTAATTCGGGGCCCTTTGTTTAAATGATTCTCAGGCTATTAGTTTGGGAGGTTTGGATTTTATTACATTCCATAGCCTTTCAAAAGCTATTAAAAAGGAAATTGGGATTACCACTCGGTTAAATCAAACCGAGCCCCCTAAATATTTGACAAGATTTCGTGGCCTAACG